>WNWK01012602.1:0-58876 GCA_009830355.1 Cherax destructor
CTCTGTTACTTTATCATAGAACTCCAGGAGGTTTTTTACTAGATTTGCCCCTTTCCCGAAACCGTGCTTTTCTGGCGGGATTAACCTGTTCTGCCCCGATGCTCCCCCTTCTTTTTTTGATGATTTTCTCCAAGACTTTTCACACTATACACGTAAGTGACACCGGTTTAGTTTAGTGCCTCTTTTTCTGTCTCCTTTTTACATCATCTGCGAAAAGAGACACTTCTGAGTCTATCCCATCCGTCATGTCATTCACATATAGCAAGAATAGCACTGGTCCTAGGACTGACTCCTGCGGTACACCGCTCGTCACAGGCGCCCACTGTGATACCTCATCACGCACCATGACCCGTTGTTGCCCCCCTGTGAGGTTTTCCCCTGGTCCATTTCAGTGCCCTTCCTGTTATACACGCTTGGTCTTCCATCTTTTTACTAATCTCATGTGAGGAACTGTGTCAAAGGCCTTCCTGCAGTCCAAGAAAATGCAGTCAACCCACCCTTCTCTCTCTTGCCTTACCTCTGTTACTTTATCATAGAACTCCAGGAGGTTTGTTACACAGGATTTGCCTTCCTGAAACCGTGCTGTCTGGCGTTGATTAACCTGTTCTGCTCCAGATGCTCCACCATTCTTTTTCTGATGATTTTCTCCAAGACTTTGCACACTATACACGTAAGTGACACCGGTCTGTAGTTTAGTGCCTCTTTTCTGTCTCCTTTTTAAAGATGGGGACTACGTTGGCCTTTTTCCATATCTCAGGTAGCTGCCCAGTTTCAAGGGATGTGTTGAAAATTTTGGTAAGTGGCACACTCAGAACCTCAGCTCCTTCCCGAAGGACCCATGGTGAGATATTGTCCGGACCCATTGCCTTTGAGGTATCAAGGTCACTGAGTAACTGCTTCACCTCCCCTCAGATGTGTGTATTCCTCCAGCACTCGATACATCCCTTGTTGGTGATGCACCCCGTCCTGTCTACCCAACTGCCTCCCTTCCTCCACTGTGAATACTTCCCTAAACCTCGAGTTGAGCTCCTCACATACCTCTTGATCATTACTTGTGAGTTCCCCATCTTCCCTCCTCAGCCTTATCACCTGATCCTTTACTGTTGTCTTCCTTCTGATGTGGCTGTACATCAGTTTCGGGTCAGACTTGACTTTCGATGCTATGTCGTTTTCGTACTGTTTCTGGGCCTCCTCCGTACCTGTGCATACTGTTTCTAGCTCTTCGACTAATCTCCTTGTTTGCTTGGGTTCTTTGCCTTCTGTACCTTCTCCATTCTCTGGCACTCTGAGTCTTTGCCTCCCTACATCTTTGGGTAAACCAGGGCTCTTTCTTGTCTTCCCATTTATTCTTTTTCCTTTGGGTATAAACCGTTCCTCTGCCTCCTTGCACTTTGTCGCTACGTATTCCATCATTTCATTTACTGACTGTCCTTCCATTTCCTTTCCCACAGAATCTCCTGCAGGAAATTCCTCATACCTGTGTAGTTCCCTTTTTTATAGTCTGGTATGTCTCTTTCAGCACCATTTTCCCTCTCCACCTGTAGCTCTACTATGTACTCAAAGCTCAGCACCATATGGTCACTGGCTCCCAGGGGGCTCTCGTGTGTTATGTCCTCGATATCTGAGCTATTCAGGGTGAATACAAGGTCCAGCCTTGCTGGTTCGTCCTCTCCTCTATCTCTGGTCGTGTCCCTGACATGTTGGTGCATCAGGTTTTCCAGTACCACGTCCATCATCTTGGCTCTCCAAGTTTCTGGACCCCCACGTGGTTCTTGGTTCTCCCAGTCGATCTCTTTGTGGTTGAAATCGCCCATGACCAGTAACTTCGCTCTGCTCATGTGCGCTTTTCTTGCCACCTCCGCCAAGGTGTCCACCATTGCTCTGTTGTTCTCGTCATATTCCTCTCCTGGCCTCCTGCAGTTTTGTGGTGGGTTGTACATCACTGCAATGACTATCTTGTGCTCCCCAGACTGGATGGTACCTACTATAAAGTCCCTTTCTCTACACACCTCCATTCCTGCCATTTCCTCAAATCTCCAATGATTCCTTACGAGCAGTGTGTGTGTGCGTGTGTGTGTGTGTGTGTGTGTGTGTGTGTGTGTGTGTGTGTGTGTGTGCGTGTGTGTGTGTGTGTGTGTGTGTGTGTGTGTGTGTGTGTGTGTGTGTGTGTGTGTGTGTGTGGTGTGTGCGTGTGTGTGTGTGTGTGGTGTGTGGGGTGTGTGTGTGTGTGTGTGTGTGTGGTGTGTGTGCGTGTGTGTGTGTGTGTGCGTGTGGTGTGTGTGTATGCGTGTGTGTGTGTGTGTGTGTGTGTGTGTGTGTGTGTGCGTGTGTGTGTGTGTGTGTGTGTGTGTGTGTGGTGTGTGGTGTGTGTGTGTGTGTGTGTGTGGTGTGTGTGTGTGTGGTGTGTGCGTGTGTGTGTGTGTGTGTGTGTGCGTGTGTGCGTGTGTGTGTGTGTGCGTGTGTGTTAGTTACCATTTTGTCCTAGGCACATGTCAATTAGACACTAGGCCTGTTGTATATATGTGTGTGTGTATGTGTATGTAAGGAAACACTTCGAAATGTTTCTGCCCCACCGGGAATTGAACCCGGCCCCTCCGTGCGTGAAGCAAGAGCTTTACCCACTAGGCCACCTGTGTGTGTGTGTGTGTGTGTGCGTGTGTGCGTGTGTGTGTGCGTGTGTGTGTGTGTGTGTGTGTGTGTGTGTGTGTGTGTGCGTGTGTGCGTGTGTGTGCAATGTTGCAAAGGCAACAACAGGAGAAGTTGGGTAAGTTTTCAGAGAGTGGTAGTGTGGAGTCAGCCAGCCAGTCTATGTTAGGTCTGCTGTAGGTACAGTGGTACAAGGTACACATAGGTGGTGCAACATGGTGATTGCAACTAATTTAGTGGTTTAATAAATCAGGTTGTTGGTAATATAATAATGATATTAGCGGATAATATTGATAGGAATGGCATTAAAATCAAGAATAACCTAGTTATTATGAGAAAGGAAGCCTGATTAGCAAAAATTAACACAAGTATTTTAACTGACACTGCGAGTATTTTCGGATTGTTCTTGAAGGTTCTGTGACACCGTTTGACAAATTAGGATTTTTCCCTTCTATTCATTAGTTAGAAGGTTGTAGATGAAGGTATGTAATGATCCAATATTGTAACTTTTTGCGTCACATGACCTGTTCCCGGCGGTTAGAAGCTTGGGCTGGCTATTAACCATCTTCTAGTATTTCCTCATGATATCTGCAAACAATGAGTCCTACCCCACTCGCCCCCATTTAGGGTGTGGGGGAGGGACCGGTGTGTGGTGGCATCCCGCTTGTCCCTCTCAAACAGACTGGCTGGCTGACTCCACACTACCACTCTCTGAAAACTTACCCAACTTCTCCGGTTGTTGCCTTTGCAACATTGCACAGCTCTTGATGACGCACTGAGAATTGTGAAAGTATATATATATATATATATATATATATATATATATATATATATATATATATATATATATATATATATATATATATATATATATATATATAAGTTAATACAATTTTCTCTTATACGTTTAAAGATATATATTTTTCATTTACGTTAATGTAAAAAATATTAATTTTGTACCAAAGAACCTTAGAAAACTTACTTAATCTTATTATAACAAACGCAGTTTAATTTAGCCAATCCAACTAAACATATTTTAGATAACTTTACAATAATTTAATAATAAACAAACACAATGAAATATATTTTTTTTCGTTAGATTCAGAATGATTTCTGCAAAATTATTGCATTCACGAATTTTCGCTTGTCTTATTCGGCAAGAAGAGCGTTGCTATTTAAGTCAAAATTGCAAGTTTTACCTATTCGGCATGACATATGTATATATATATTTCAGGGATGTTCCAAGTATCGGTATCGGTGGGTATCGGCCGTATTTATGGTATCGGTATCGGTTAAAAACAGCCGATGCTACTATAACACATGTGTGTGCTTTAAAATATCAACAATAACACTCTACATCACGACTGTGAGAGTTGCGCGCGCGCACACACACACACACACACACGGGGCCAGGAGCTATGACTCGACCCCTGCAACCACAGTTAGGTGAGTACACACACACACATCAATACGCCTTCTTCGTATCTTCAGCTTCCACTTGATCCACATAATTCACTCGGTCCTAATCTGCCCTATCAATTTTCTTTTTAGATTTTGTATATTGTAATGACGTGTTCCCTTGTCTTTCTCTCCGCTTAGGTGGTCAAGTTCAGAGCCTTAACTCTGCCCACCACCGACCTGCGAGCTTTAGCACTCCCCTGCCATGGGTTCGAGACCCACCCGTTTGTTTACAATTGTGTAATTACGAGTTCGTGAGCATAGTTTAAAAATAAAATACATAACGATAGTTAAACAGTTAACAAATTCCAATTGGATACATTCCGAGGAGTGTCTCTTGATAAATGCTCACTGAGACCAACATATACACGTGGGTGAGTATATCTATCTTAAAATAAGCGCACAGAGAGCAACATATATACGTGGGTGAGTATATCTCTCAGGTTATATGCTCTTGGAATCTACTGTAACCCCAATAAGCCCATATTTGGGATTAAAGTATTTTCGATTGGTGACGGAGTCACCTGCAGCCTTAATAACCCACTTAACCATCCTACTAACAACTATCTGAATACATTTTGAATAACATTTTAACATATATTTCACCATATTAGGCGATGGAAAATTTAATGTGTGTGGCTACAATCATTATTCACAATAATATTAGTTTTTTTTAAGTAACGCTTTCTCCCCCTGAATATAATAATGTCAGTCCTCACAAATAATAATTTACAAAGTCACAGTCATAGGGTGACTTTGTAAATGGTTCAAGTCGGACCGAAACGTCGTCGTTATCTTCTCTCCTATGTTCTATCAAACACCTCAACTATTGGGAACGCTTGGAAGCACTTGTACTCGCTGGAACGCAGGCGAGAAAGATATATCATAATCTACACTTGGAAAATCCAAGAAGGAATGGTCCCGAATCTGCACACAGAAATCACTCCCTACGAAAATAAAAGACTGGGCAGGCGGTGCAAAATACCCACAATGAAAAGTAGGGGCGCCATTGGTACACTAAGAGAAAACACCATAAATGTCCGGGGCCCAAGACTGTTCAACAGCCTACCACCATACATAAGGGAATTGCCAATAGACCCCCTGGCTGCCTTCAAGAGGAAGCTGGACAGATAAAGCCGGTGCCGGATCAACTGGGCTGTGATTCGTACGTTGGACTACGTGCGGCCAGCAGTAACAGCCTGGTTGATCAGGCCCTGATCCACCGTGAGGCCTGGTGGTGGACCGGGCCGCGGGGGCGTTGATCCCCGTAATACCCTCCAGGTAGACTCCAGGTATGTGAGGGTAATTTGTGTATTATTCCTTTTTGTTCTTTAATGTCAGTTCACACTCGTAAGGGTCTCGATCTGAAGACAAAATGACGTTGGAAATAATAAATAAGCAATAACAAATTTGAACCAGCGGCGCAGCCAGGGAAACTCGAGGCGGGGAACTTCCCGAGGCGGGGAACTTCCCGAGGCGGGGAACTTCTCGAGGCGGGGAACTTCTCGAGGCGGGGAACTTCTCGAGGCGGGGAACTTCTCGAGGCGGGGAACTTCCCGAGGCGGGGAACTTCTCGAGGCGGGGAACTTCCCGAGGCGAGGAACTTCTCGAGGCGGGGAACTTCCCGAGGCGAGGAACTTCTCGAGGCGGGGAACTTCCCGAGGCGAGGAACTTCTCGAGGCGGGGAACTTCTCGGATATCAATGCTCTCCAAACATTTTTTTCTGCTTCATTTTGAGTTCTGTTGAGTCTAAGCAAACTTTTTACTTGTCGAGCAGAGGCAACAAAAAAAAAAGGTATTGGGAAAACTATGTATCAAGGTTGCCGGCAAAACAGAAATCCAGAGAAAAATTGCCTTTGGGAAATTTTAAGCTTGAACTCTAACGATGCGCTAAGGCTATTAATTAAGGCTGTGTAGCGCCTGTACACCAGTCATGAATGCTATCATCTGCGTAAAGAGATTAACGAAATTCTCAGTGTATGTACACACAAAAATACATACATTTAAGTATAAATGTTTATTTAACATACCTTGACTTAGCTGGATTAAAAAAATTGACTGGTGATTTTAACCACCGTGACAAATTGCCAAGCCTAGATAACCAAATGTGTTAACTATCGCAAGACGCTTTCCTCCAGCCAGTCTTCCAGTCACTTTTAAAGTCGCACACTAACGTCCACAGCAAGGCACTCTCACGACCCCACCAAGACACAATCACGTCCACAGCAAGACAATCACGACCACAGCAAGACACAATCACGTCCACAGCAAGACACAATCACGTCCCCAGAGCAAGAGAAAGAACAAGCATACGTCAAGGCAAGCCTTGCAGTAAGTCAGAGGTGGCAGCGCTCCGGCCCCCCTGAGTCTCGTCCAGCACACGTACTCACACCAAGGGGGGTCTTTAAGAGTCGGTCGGCAAGGAAAGTGCCAGTCGAGCCTCACAGGCCTCGGAAATTGCGTTTCATTGTGAAAGAACACAATACTTCACTGTCAAGCTCACCACCTTGAAATATTTCACTGCTGGTGGCTGGCTTCACCGCCAGCGTGACACATGATGTCCAATACTGAGATTAATTGCTCGTGTAACAAGAGGGATTTGAAGAAAAACCAGTAAGTCTGGTTATTAAGGAAAAGGAAGAACACACATCATCGTTAGTGGGCTCTCCATTTTCCTGATTATATGGGACATTTTGAAGCTGTTCAATTTCTCAGTTTAAGTAGTTCCATTTGTCACAGATTCCTAGAGCAGATATTGGAGACAAATAAAAAAAATGCTCAACCCAGTAAATTAAGAGAACCTCTGTTTAGGGAAATAAAGCAAAAAGGAATTGTACAAGAAAGTGACCACATCTAAGGTTGAATAATTCTTGCATCAACGGTTTTGACATATAAAGATGTCTTGTAGGAGAAGAAGAATATTTGTGCGTGAGCAGAGTTCGAGCCAGGTCACCACGACACACTTGTCCAGTACACCTGTCTTACTCCTTTTATCCTTTGTAATTTCCGTCACCTACCGCGTCCCCCCTAACATTTCACTACTCCACTTCCCTTGTTTTCAGCACTAGCTCTCCTCACATAAAGGCATTATATATATATATATATATATATATATTATTTTTTATTTTTAACACGTCGGCAGTTTCCCACCAAGGCAGGGTGACCCAAAAAGAAAGAAAAATCTTTCATCATCATTCAACACTTTCACCATCACTCATACATAATCACTGTCTTTGCAGAGGCGCTCATATACGACAGTTTAGACGTCTCTCCAAACTGCCAGCATCCTAAACCCCTCCTTTAAAGTGCAAGCATTGTACTTCCAATTTCCAGGACTCAAGTCCTGTTAACCGGTTTCCCTGAATCCCTTCACAAAATATTACCCTGCTCACACTCCAACAGCTCGTCAGGTCCCAAATACCATTCGTCTCCACTCACTCCTATCTAACGCTCACGCACGCTTTCTGGAAGTCCAAGCCCCTCGTCCACAAAACGTCCTTTACCCCCTCCCTCCAACCTTTTCGGCGACGACCCCTACTCCGCCTTCCTTCCCCTACAGATTTATACGATCTCCAAGTCATTCTACTTTGATCTATTCTCTCTAAATGACCAAACCATCTCAACAACCCCTCTTCAGCCCTCTTACTAATACTTTTAGTAACTCCACTCCTCCTCCTAATTTCCACACTACAAGAGGGCATCTACACATGCAGATAGTTATACGAATCTTTTCCAAGTTACATTACACCTGCACTGAATATTTGAAATCGATCGAATGAGACGTTTCACGTTATACACGAAAACTCTTAAATAAAAAAATCAGGCAATTACTTTAAAGTACCTCTACGTGTACACCTAATTAAATATTGACATGAATAACATTAAGGATAGATGGAGAAGTCCCCCATTTCTTTAAAATATATTTATCTTTACAAAATACAATGGCATTCTGAATAAATTTTTTGTTTCATGTTACTGAAACATTAGAATCTACTAAGTTTTCCAAATTATAGGGTAAGAATTTCAGTTCCACGAATTTAAATATTGTTTCAGTAATCGAGTAATAAGCTAACTGTACGGGCCAGAAGTAATGCAAACACTACCGTTTATTCTTATTAAAATGGTTGGAACTTACAGTATTTGTCAAGCCATAAAAACTTTCGTTACCATTATTAAATTATTATTATTTTAATATATTCATAGGGAATCTCCATAAACTTAGAGAAATCGTACAAAGCCTCGGGAACTGGGAGGTAATCAGACCTGAGCCAAGGAAGGGGAGGGAAGGTGCAATGCCTCTGATCAAAAGTCCTCCCAGAGAGAGCATCGTTGGGACCAAATGCTCAGCTGAGGTATAAGGTTTGTCAGGAAACAGGACAAATGATTCCTGACGCAGGTCATATGATGACCCGTAGCTGGAGATTTTGGTCATCTGACAGAGGCCTTTCGCTGGCTTACCGGTCCACCCCATTAAAATTTCTGGTTATGATTATAACCATTTCATCAAGTGCTCAGCTGTGGATTAATTTTCTTGGCTACCTGTAGTCCCCGCGGCACGGTCCCCGCGGCACGGTCCCCGCGGCACGGTCCCCGCGGCACGGTCCGCAGCATGGTCCCACACCACGCCTCCTGATCGATCAAACTGATGGTGCTTGCTGCCCCTATTGCAGTGTATGCTTCACAACCTGGTGCATCAATTCTCTCACAGAGCTCAAAAGCTGAGACAAGCACAGAGTTGACAACAACAAAAGACACAGACATACAGAGCTCACAAGCTTTATAACAGAGCTCAAGTCTTCAGTGCGTGTTGCGTCGTAATGTTTACAAATGACTTTAATTAAATTTCTCTAATGTGATTTAGTGGAAAATCTATTTTTAATATCTGGACCTAAAGGTATAGGTCAGTCACAGAGCCTGGCTCACCACCCAGTCACAGAGCCTGGCTCACCATCCAGTCACAGAGCCTGGCTCACCACCCAGTCACAGAGCCTGGCTCACCATCCAGTGCACAGAAGGCCTGGCTCACCACCCAGTCACAGAGCCTGGCTCACCACCCAGTCACAGAGCCTGGCTCACCATCCAGTCACAGAGCCTGGCTCACCACCCAGTCACAGAGCCTGGCTCACCACCCAGTCACAGAGCCTGGCTCACCATCCAGTCACAGAGCCTGGCTCACCATCCAGTCACAGAGCCTGGCTCACCACCCAGTCACAGAGCCTGGCTCACCACCCAGTCACAGAGCCTGGCTCACCACCAGTCACAGAGCCTGGCTCACCACCCAGTCACAGAGCCTGGCTCACCACCCAGTCACAGAGCCTGGCTCACCACCCAGTCACAGAGCCTGGCTCACCACCCAGTCACAGAGCCTGGCTCACCACCCAGTCACAGAGCCTGGCTCACCACCCAGTCACAGAGCCTGGCTCACCACCCAGTCACAGAGCCTGGCTCACCACCCAGTCACAGAGCCTGGCTCACCACCTCCCCAGTCACAGAGCCTGGCTCACCACCCAGTCACAGAGCCTGGCTCACCACCCAGTCACAGAGCCTGGCTCACCACCCAGTCACAGAGCCTGGCTCACCACCCAGTCACAGAGCCTGGCTCACCACCCAGTCACAGAGCCTGGCTCACCACCCAGTCACAGAGCCTGGCTCACCACCCAGTCACAGAGCCTGGCTCACCACTCCAGTCACAGAGCCTGGCTCACCACCCAGTCACAGAGCCTGGCTCACCACCCAGTCACAGAGCCTGGCTCACCATCCAGTCACAGAGCCTGGCTCACCACCCAGTCATAGAGCCTGGCTCACCACCCAGTCACAGAGCCTGGCTCACCACCCAGTCACAGAGCCTGGCTCACCACCCAGTCACAGAGCCTGGCTCACCACCCAGTCACAGAGCCTGGCTCACCATCCAGTCACAGAGCCTGGCTCACCACCCAGTCACAGAGCCTGGCTCACCATCCAGTCACAGAGCCTGGCTCACCACCCAGTCACAGAGCCTGGCTCACCATCCAGTCACAGAGCCTGGCTACCCAGGGAGCCTCGCCACTCACAAGTCCTGCTGAGAATAACACATCATCGCAGTGATACTAACTTCTTATCAATATAAATTTTTGGCTGCATTTTAGGAAGGGTCACTGCAGCAGGCCTACTGGCCCATGCGAGGCAGATCAAATTCACCCACTGGCTTAAGCCAATGGCTTAAGGTAGTCAGGTCTGGTCTCATTCACTAAGGAAGGAGCACGGCACCTGACCTTATTATCTGAGAGTAAGGTTCACTTAAATATTATTATAAAAGAACCCTATATCCATACTGGTTATTCAACAATAACATTCCAACAGTAACATTCGAAGTTATCAGAACTGACAATTTTTTTTTTTTAACGATACAGAAAACAGCCTCCGTATCATCTCAGGAGATGCCTCGCAGCCGCTGACAAACTATCCCCAAAATTCGGTGAACCAACTTGATCATTTCTCGGGCGTAAACTCACAAGTCAGCATCATTAGGGAAGCACACCGGTAATTGCTTTGACCAGTGGCAGCTTTGGCTTGAATATATCACAGGTGACGGGGATGATAAGCAGCAAGAAACGAAGAAACCAAATGAAATTGGAATTATTGCGATATATTTTGTATGGCTGTGCGGCCGTCCACGGAATCTCTGGTCTCCTGTAGCAACACAGTTTTTTCTGGGTCAACGTTTCACTCTGAGTAGAGCGTCATCAGATTCTGATAGAGCTCTACACAGAGCGCAACGGTGTCATAATGAAAGCTTGTTCAGCAAAGTGTGTCATTGTCTTCATATTTCAAGTCAATTGTTTCTTGATTTTTTTTTCATAGTGAATCACCTGGCTAGGGCCAGATGGGCCTGATGTGAATCACCGGCACTATGGTTAGAACAGATTTTGCCACTGAAGCTGCTAGTTTATTGTTCTCCCCATATACATTCTGTGAAGGGTAACGTAAGAGTCTATGGATTCACAAAAGGCTTATGAACCTGGTCCCAAAATGGTTAACAGGAGTACATCTTTATACTGTACTTACATTTTGTTTGATCTATTGCAAGCAAATTCAGAATATTTGCTTAGAATGTATAGTCTTTCATTTTCTTTAATAAGATAGCCTTACATATACGTTATTATAGGCTGTCTCTATATTCCTCAATCAGTGAACCATGAAGCGCATTGTTGTCAAGAAAGTGGCCGTAAGGAAGGGCACATAATTATTCTGCCTTTGTGAGATTTGTAGACTCATTCTCTCCTCTGGGATCATTGTATCTGGCTTCAAACTCTAGTTTTGTCTGTGGAATCTCAGCTCTCCGAGCGACCACGTGGTGAGTTTTCCCCTGAGAACTGACCTCTCGAGCCAGTAGTTATGGGGTGTGGAAACCAATATAAGGTCGCGGGAAGTAACTAAGAGAGTACTTGCTAAGGAGCCTTGGTTGGGCATAGTGCTGGAAGCTCTGTGTGAAGACTTGGTGGCCAGACTCTGTAGGGAACTGAGGTCCCAAGACTCTGTCTTGGGACCTGGGCCTAATGACCTTCTAGAGGGATCTAATGAGGACTCAATACTGTAAGTGAATATTTAATTGGGTTCAGCATAAGGGATTCCACTATCTCAATTATCTTGTATCTTCCCCAGTTTTTTTAGTATCAAATCCATTATTCTTTGAACAAGTATATTGTGGTAACAATTATTAATAAATTGTAACTGAAATATAATATTCAAAAATAATAAAAAGTCATTTATTGTTCTGTATAAGACTGATTTATGTGTACCTAGTAAGGCTGAATTGCGGGGACTCCCCAGTAGTGTGTAGGGAGGTGAGATGGTGTCTTGATTGTCTCGACTCATTACTCATACTTCCTCATGCAAAACAACCACAGGGAGAGTTGAATGATAGTTCTAGGCCTTTCATGTTGCAATTAACACATCAGGAGCTTGCAATGCTGCAGACATGAGTAGGAAGTCCAAGCAGATTAGTTCAGAAGAATGTTATAACTCATTCGAGCTAGAACGTTCTGGGAACACAGTCTAGAGTCCTAGAACAGTCCAGAGACCTGGACTACAGTACAGAGTGTCCTGAGAACAGTCCAGAGTGTCCTGGGAAAACAGTCCAGAGACCTGGAACGCAGTCCAGAGTATTCTAGGAATGCACAGTTGACGACTACTCGAGGACGACTTCATAATGGTCGAGGACTGCTTGGTAATGGTCAGGGACGACTTTTTAATGGTACAGAAAGAATTGACAATTGTCCAGAACGTCTTGATAAGGGTCGACGATGACTTGTAAGCGACCGAAAACTAATCGAAACGTCTACAATTTCCTATGAAAATTGTGGATTAGCTCTGAATGGTTTCGGCCACAGTACTGTGACTTATTTATTTCTCTTTAAAGTTATCGGGAAGAGCTGACCCTCAGGTAAGGTAATGAACAACCTGTTTTCATGGTTCATTCCTCGCTATATTCTAAATCAGCACCGGGAAAAAGGACAGGTAAAGCTATTAATATGAGAATCACCTGTCATCTCATGACACAAGATACATCTGATAACCGTAGAGAGATTGGCACATGTATGCTGGAGCGACTTGCTCCTTCGTAAAGCGCTGACTTACGTAATACATTACGACACCGTACAGTAATCGCCTGGCTAAACGCATCAGCAACATAACGCTAGACGTCTCACGTTCATAAAGCGTCTGGGAAATGGTAGGTAATGAGGCTTAATCCAAGAGAAAATAACTCCTTTCTTGTAGGGTTCACAGCAGCAGTAGATCCTCAAATCATCACTAGAAGCAAAATCCCTTATGCTAGTATAATGTATGTTATCTATGTTTAAGGTGAGAACCATTTTATTCCTTACTATTTGATGTTGAAAACTAATTAGCTTTTAGTTTGCTGTTTTTACAACCTGAATCAAGGAAAAAAAACTAGAATGTTTATTGAACAAAAAACAAGAAACTCTCAGATTGCATTCAGACGTATAAGAAAGGACCTACAAAAGTCAACAATATATTTCATTAGTGTAATAAAAGCAGGAGTATAGCACAATAAAACTGTAAATAGAGTCTAAAGCAATGCTCTTCATCATAACAGAACAGCCTCTATGTCGATATAAGGCAAGAAATTTATAGGTCCATTCCGTGTAATGGAACATGAAAGAGGCAACAAATAGGAAGTAAAAGAAACAAAAACAGGATATCGTGAAGTGTCTTCTAGATCTTATCAAGGTCGTTAGTCATGACGAAGGTGAAATAAAGCAGCAGATGAGATACTTGAGGCAGTTCAAACAGACGCCACTGTATACAGCATGGACAGCATGCAGACTCTCCGCCTCTCCTGAGACAGCGTAGCTTCCACGTCCAGCCAGTACGCTGCTACAAACCCTTATCAACCTATACACAGCTGTTTTCAAGATATGGTTCCTATCTAAGAAGAACCGTAGAGAAGAGAGAGAGAGAGAGAGAGAGAGAGAGAGAGAGAGAGAGAGAGAGAGAGAGAGGTGTTTATGTGTGTGTGTGTGTGTGTCTCTCTCTCTCTCTCTCTTTCTCTCTCTCTCTATGAAGCCGAATTTGCAGAATAGGCAGAACTCACTTAAGAATTGGACTTTTAAAAAAAAAAAAAAAACTTACAGATTGATATTTTTTCACTGACAATGATATAAAAATGTTATATTTTTTTTGGACCAAACCTAACCTAGAAATCTAACCTAACTCAAACTAGCGTTTTTTTTTTTTTTTAGCTAAATGAACAGCATAGGTCAGTTTATATTTATTAAATATTGCTTCAGACTGATTTTCGATGATTTATGGCAAAGAAACAAATTTTTATTCTGCTAATTCGGCCAAACTCGGCAATTCGGTTAAATCGGCACGATTAACCCCCCAAAAAAAAAAAAAAAAATGTTTTAAAGCTAAACACATTTTTTGTTTATTGGAGGCAATGGTGTTGAATTTAATGAATCTCTAAGCCCGTGTTAGTCATTCAGCACTGGTAGTAGTGGAGGCACCATCCTCCGTCCCCCTAATCACCGCCTAGTCTCTCACCACTCAGTTATTGCGATAACTAACTGCCTATGTTTTCTCCCCCAAAAAAACTACATTGAAGACTGAGAAAATTTCAGCTCTCGAAATTCACAAAATGTGAATCGCTTTGATTAAAAAAAAATTGATTTAAAAATTTGACTGCAGATAAATTTAGACAATAAAATGGTATTGCTTAAGTTTAGCTACTCAAGAGATTAAAAAGTAAATTCAACCTAACTTGTATATTACAACAAAAGGCAATAGTAGCCGCTCAGTGCTGGCCTACCAAGAAGTCCCAAGGAAAAAACAAAAAACTTGTGGTAAATTAAATTTCACAAAATTGTCTTTTGTTATTCCGGCAGAGACCGAGCAGATATTTCTGGGTATTTGTACTACAGTGTTCCATACTTGTACTAGTGTGTTCCATACTTGTACTAGTGTGTTCCATACTTGTACTAGTGTGTTCCATACTTGTACTAGTGTGTTCCATACTTGTACTAGTGTGTTCCATACTTGTGCTACTGTGTTCTATACTTGTGCTACTGTGTTCCATACTTGTGCTACTGTGTTCCATACTTGTGCTACTGTGTTCCATACTTGTACTAGTGTGTTCCATACTTGTACTAGTGTGTTCCATACTTGTACTATTGTGTTCCATACTTGTACTAGTGTGTTCCATACTTGTACTACAGTGTTCCATACTTGTACTAGTGTGTTCCATACTTGTACTAGTGTTCCATACTTGTACTAGTGTGTTCCATACTTGTACTAGTGTGTTCCATACTTGTACTATTGTGTTCCATACTTGTACTATTGTGTTCCATACTTGTACTATTGTGTTCCATACTTGTACTATTGTGTCCCATACTTGTACTAGTGTGTTCCATACTTGTCCCACTGTGTTCCATACTTGTACTAGTGTGTTCCATACTTGTACTACAGTGTTCCATACTTGTACTAGTGTGTTCCATACTTGTACTAGTGTGTTCCATACTTGTACTAGTGTGTTCCATATATAACGATGTGTTATTTGGCGTTTCTTGGAGGCGTGGTTGAAATGATAAGGCTTCGGAGGCTTCTTACTTTATTTGTAATAAAGGTGCGGGTAACAGGCTGCGTGTCTGTGGCAATGGCCCAGGTGGGCCATGGCCCTTGCGAGAGGGAGAGGAGTAGGCCTATTGACTGAGTGAAGTCTGGGCGCCAAGTGAGAGTGGGCCAGGGCGGGTCTGGTAGACGTGGGTACGCCTACCAGGCTTGCCCTCTGGCGGAATACTATGGAAACTAGCATGGCACGAAATATGAACTCAGCTGGCAGACAGCATGGCTGTCTATGCAGACAGTCAGGCTGTCTACATCGCTCGGTCACGCTACCCATGGTCGACCCGACCATGAATGGCATTAAAAAAAACTCTGGTCTCTCTCTCGCAAGAACAGGTCACAGAACACGTAAGAAAAATACATATATACATAAACATATGGACATGGGAAAAAAAACTTCCTCCAGAGAGGGAAGAAAAAAACGGTGTGCTTCGTGGTGTAAGGCAGTGAGCGTCGATGCAGCACTGCACGCCTTCCTGCGTCTGGACACGTACTGCAACACGGGAGACATAGCTGTGACGTAACAGGGTACGGTCTCCTTTGGGAGGTGAAGCAGACATCGTAGTAGTCGCTGCAGGACAGGACTGGCAAGCGACTCAGGACATTCCTCGACTGGTAGTGTCGCTGGAGCTGTCGCTGCTGGCGAGTGTGGAGTGAGTCGTGACAGGGACGACTCGGCGAAACATCTGGAGGTCGTAACAGCATACACCATACTGCAGTGAGTGGGCTAGCAGTCAAAGTGACATCATCTTTGTGCAGGCTGCTCACTGAAGCTGTGACACGAGGCTGACAGTCGCCTGCCAACAGGCTTAACTGCGGCTTGACGAGTGGCATCTCTCGACAGTAGAAGTTACCGCAGAGGGCAGTGTAAGCGTCCCCAGACTGGTCATCTGCAATAACTGGACTGACGGTCTAGGAGGTGAAGTGGAACGGTCTCGATGGGAGAATCGTCGCAGGTACGATTCAGCAAAAGCATCTACGAGCGGCGAACAATAAGAGCTTTCTGTACAAGGCGCTCGAACGCTCGTAACTGATGCCTGGACTGACAAATGTCAGCTGTCAAGCGCGCGGGGCGCGGGTCACACACTGGGTGACAAAGTAACACACAGGTGCTTCATAGGACACACGAGAAACTGCATACATACTGCACATGTGGTACAATATAGCTTACTAGCAAATGACGCTTTTCTGTATAAAAATCGTCACTAAGTAATACACGAACATGTGAGAACACTGACTGAGAAGAATAATTAATGAACACTCGACTTATATCTTCTCTCAAACTTCTCGACAAATAATGAAAATAAAATGCACACGGTGAAACTACAGCACTCGGGACATCATATGGGTGATGTAAGGCGTGACATCGCGAGTGATGTCAGCAGACGTCGCGAGGAACGTCAGGCAACATCGTGGGTGACGTCGCGAGGTGACGTTCTGGAGTGACATGATGATGGATGTCATGGGGTGACATCGCGAAGTGACATCAGTGGAGTGACGTCGTGGAGTCGGCAGCATCGTGACGTCAGCAGCATGGTGGTGACGTCATGGGTTGATGTAGGCGCAGACCCACACGTGGTCACACGTGGCTTCGAGTGGCCTCGACACTCGGATACACAGTTCTGGCAAGAATTCACAAGGAAATTCACAGGAAACAGCATAGAGGGAGTGGGCAGTGAGTGGTGTATGGTGTGTGGCGGCGTACACTAGGGCGAGCGTGTATGGTGAGAGACAGGGCCGCGCGCCTACCTCCCTCACCCACAATACACGAGACACGCTCACACTTGGAAATCACCACAAACTCACCTCTGAAGTGCTGAAATAGTTGTGCTGAGCTGAACAACAACAGCAGAACATGCTGGCAAGGCTGAACACGTGACTGAGAAACAGCATGGGATGCTGTGGCGTGGAGTCAGTGACGCCATTTCTCGGAGAATTAGACAAATATCGGCCTGAATCCTGCTTGTACCTGTGTCTGGACGCTGAGATTTGCAGACACGACATCAGGATAACTCGTTGAGAGACGGATGCTTCTTGTAGAGACTGATGAAGTGGTAGATACTTCATTCCTCTTCCTCCCCTAACACAACTGCTGCTAGGCACCGCTGTCACCATTTATAACGATGTGTTATTTGGCGTTTCTTGGAGGCGTGGTTGAAATGATAAGGCTTCGGAGGCTTCTTACTTTATTTGTAATAAAGGTGCGGGTAACAGGCTGCGTGTCTGTGGCCATGGCCCAGGTGGGCCATGCCTTGCGAGAGGGAGAGGAGTAGGCCTATTGACTGAGTGAAGTCTGGGCGCCAAGTGAGAGTGGGCCAGGGCGGGTCTGGTAGACGTGGGTACGCCTACCAGGCTTGCCCTCTGGCGGAATACTATGGAAACTAGCATGGCACGAAATATGAACTCAGCTGGCAGACAGCATGGCTGTCTATGCAGACAGTCAGGCTGTCTACACATACTTGTACTAGTGTGTTCCGTACTTGTACTAGTGTGTTCCATACTTGTACTAGTGTGTTCCATACTTGTACTAGTGTGTTCCATACTTGTACTAGTGTGTTCATACTTGTACTAGTGTGTTTCATACTTGTACTAGTGTGTTTCATACTTGTACTAGTGTTCCATACTTGTACCAGTGTGTTCGATACTTGTACTAGTGTGTTCCATACTTGTACTACAGTGTTCCATACTTGTACTAGTGTGTTCCATACTTGTACTAGTGTGTTCCATACTTGTACTAGTGTGTTTCATACTTGTACTAGTGTTCCATACTTGTCCATTATAGTGTGTTTCCATACTTGTACTTATGTGTGTTCCATACTTGTACTAGTGTGTTCCATACTTGTCCCACTGTGTTCCATACTTGTACTAGTGTGTTCCATACTTGTACTAGTGTGTTCCATACTTGTCCCACTGTGTTCCATACTTGTACTAGTGTGTTCCATACTTGTACTAGTGTGTTCCATACTTGTATTTTCACGTAAGTGTGTTCCATACTTGTACTAGTGTGTTCCATACTTGTACTAGTGTGTTCCATACTTGTACTAGTGTGTTCCATACTTGTACTAGTGTGTTCCATACTTGTACTAGTGTGTTCCATACTTGTACTAGTGTGTTCCATACTTGTACTAGTGTGTTCCATACTTGTACTAGTGTGTTCCATACTTGTACTAGTGTGTTCCATACTTGTACTAGTGTGTTCCATACTTGTCCCACTGTGTTCCATACTTGAAGTCTCTTGTTAGCTTTCATTTTATTTGCCAAAATTCTCCATACCATAATTCATTTTAATAACAATGTTTTGAAAATGGAGCAACCAGTTTCTCTCTCTCTCTCTCTCTCTCTCTCTCTCTCTCTCTCTCTCTCTCTCTCTCTCTCTCTCTCTCTCTCTCTCTCTCATGATCCCTCGTAATGTTTCAGATTTAGTAGTTTTTTTTTAAAAGATATGTTTATATTTAATTCATGTGTGGTTAATGAGCCCATGTTGAATCTCAACTGCTTCCGTGTCATTATACAAGAATGTTAAGTACTCCCCCTCATGATTACTCAACACTGTCTTAAGTACTCCCCCCTCATGATTACTCAACACTGTCTTAAGTACTCCCCCCCTCCTCTTGATTACTCAAGTCACTGTCGTGTTGAACACTACATGGGTAAGGCAGAGGGGAATTGCACCCATCAGTGTACCTCTTTCCACCGCTTCCCACATTAGCTGACTTTGAGTTCCAGAAATCTGAATAGGTTTAGAGAGGATACACGAGTATTTGTTACACTGAACTCATATTCTTGTCTTCTATAGCTTTACATTTCAAAATAATAATTGTTCTTCAATCGCGCCTCATACGCTATGTAATTAAACAAGATCATTTTGTTCTTCACGTGATCACTTTTCATTTTCCCTGAATGTATCGTCCTTTCCCTTCAGATTTATGACATGATCTTTTTTTTCGCAATTTTTCCCGTGAATGTGACTATGTAGAGGTTATGGCTGTGTTCTTGTTATCGATGCTATGCATTTACAGACACTGTTCTTCCCTCCTGATCCTGTATACTTATTTCTAGTTCACCTAATGATTTCCATTTTATAGCACTTGGTCTCTTCTGTATCTTTTCTTTGTTTTCGTCTTTGTTCTATCTCTTGCATTGCCTGTTAAGCCTTGAGTTCACTTTTTGTTTCTTGCCTCCCACTGGGAGGCGATGACTCTTTCTCTTGTTTCCCAACACCATACACTTTTTCCTACGAGCTATTCTTTACATTCTATTTCATTGAGAAACATTTTATTCCCTCAATCTATTTTTTCTCTTCCATGCAGTTCTTTTTTTTCATACTTTCCCTGATTTGTGCTCCATTTGCAATCAAATCTTTGTGAGAGTTACCGGTGATGTTGACAGGTGAAGCGAAGTGAGGGACCACAGGGAGGGATACCAGGGTTCAGCCTCTCCCAACACTCTCTTTACCTCGCCTCGTCTCTTCCCTCCTTCTTCTTCTCTCCCTCTGCCGTCTCAACGCCACACACACTCTCCCAACATAGACACACCCGTCATATTTTAAACTCATTACGCATTTTGAGTGTGTGCAGCAGAAGCATCCATCAGCGTAGCGCAGATGAAGACCGCAGACGGATACCGTCCCGAGGCTCCCTGTCAGTCTGTCTTGTCCGGACACGCTTACTAACCCGCCTGCCCCAACATACTGAACTTTACTCAATTTTACACAGCCATGACCTTTTTACCAACCAAATTTATGCAAATATCCATCGTAAATCAACTTTATATCCGCATTAAAATGTATGAAGTCCCTCCTCTCCCCATCCTTCCCAGAGGAATAAATCCTGACGGTGTTGTGAAGGTTTGATAAGACAGAATTAAAAGTCACAAGCTGACGTTTACCCTGTTCGTCTCCCTAAAACCAACCCTATCATAAGTTAGAAATTACATACGTGCTTTATCGTTTCTGAACCCTTAAGCCAGATCCTTGCATTGTATTTGACAAAAGGTAATTCCTCGAGATATTGTAGCAAATGTAATTTTTTTTAAGTTAGTTTGATCGCTTTGTAGTGGCCACATGTGGGTTTTAGTCAAAATAATACAGAGGCACATTATGAGTACATTCTGTTAGCTAAGTTAAGAAATTAATGTAGTAATGAAATGTTTACACAGAGATTTCAGTCACATGAACATAAGAACAATGAAGCATATTCAGCCAATTAATGACGCATTGGGGGTTCTGCTGATTAAGAAAGTTACAGTGGTTACGAATTATTTACATTACGGAAAGTTAGAGCATTTATCTAGAATTTTTTGGAAATATTAAAATATTTAGTCATTTCCTGAATATTTGTGAGGGAGTAGGTCACATATTCCTAAATCTTTAATTACGTGCGCTTTTAGCGTTCGTTGTTAGCAGGCCATGAGGACGGAGTGAAGCAGGCGCTGGGCACCACTGGGTGCCAAGGTGCTTCCTGGCACTTATCTCTGGCGGCACTTCTAACCTTAATCATCCTGGCTGTGGCACTGACTAGGACGGCTGACACACGCCACCACGGCTAAATCTTCACCTAAATGTGAAGATTTAGAGAGCGGAGCAGAGTACCACTGCCTTCTTCCACCAGCCTCTCCAAAGACATAACATTGGTTTTCTACTCTAAGGATCTAAGACTTCTCCATGTTTATTATACTGCTGCCAGCCGGAAATCGAACCCGGGGCATTTAGCCCGGTTCAAGGGAACCAAGTTAACCTCCAGACGCCTTAACCACTTGACTACCATGCTACAAACACCAGGGACCCGGCAAGTACACTGGGTCAACTTGTAATTCTTACCTATCTGTATTGTTGAAACGTGTCGCCTGCACAGCAGCCTTTTCAGTCGAATACAGGCGATTATAACAGTGGAGACAACTGAAGTGGAGTGGTAATTTTGAGGTAAACAGTACTCAAGTGTTATACTTATTTATTACTGATTAACTTGTTTCTATTGTATGTCATATATGATATGTTTGTATTGTATGTCATATATGATATGTTTGTATTGTATGTTATATATGATATGTTTGTATTGTATGTCATATATGATATGGTTGTATTGTATGTTATATATGATATGTTTGTATTGTATGTCATATATGATATGTTTGTATTGTATGTTATATATGATATGTTTGTATTGTATGTTATATATGATATGTTTGTATTGTATGTTATATATGATATGTTTGTATTGTATGTCATATATGATATGTTTGTATTGTATGTTATATATGATATGTTTGTATTGTATGTCATATATGATATGTTTGTATTGTATGTCATATATGATATGTTTGTATTGTATGTTATATATGATATGTTTGTATTGTATGTCATATATGATATGGATGTATTGTATGTCATATATGATATGGTTGTATTGTATGTCATATATGATATGGATGTATTGTATGTCATATATGATATGGATGTATTGTATGTTATATATGATATGGATGTATTGTATGTCATATATGATATGGATGTATTGTATGTGATATATGATATGGATGTATTGTATGTCATATATGATATGGATGTATTGTATGTCATATATGATATGGTTGTATTGTATGTCATATATGATATGGATGTATTGTATGTCATATATGATATGGATGTATTGTATGTCATATATGATATGGTTGTATTGTATGTCATATATGATATGGATGTATTGTATGTCATATATGATATGGTTGTATTGTATGTCATATATGATATGGATGTATTGTATGTCATATATGATATGGATGTATTGTATGTCATATATGTTAATCATCGAAGTTTTTGTTATTTTATAAGCTCTGGTAATCTTTCTTTTCTTTGCAAATTTGTGTGTAAAATACATATATTTTCTTAGTTCAAAAGATATTCTACAAAACAATTAATTTGCTTACATTAGATTTGAAGTATGAATTATCCTGTTATTCTTTAAATTGGATAACCTGTAAAATGGCTAATATTTTTTTAATCACAAAAAGTTAGGTTAGGTTTGATATCTTTTATTTAGCTCACCCTCTTACATAATGCAAGAAACTTTAAAAAACAAATTTATTGCTGTTGAGATCTGGGATAAATAAAACTTACACTCAGCACAACTATTTTTGCCAATTAGACAAGATTCACTGCGCAGGTGTTGAGTTTATTAGCGATACAATGGCTTAGGTCAACAGTACAAACATTCCACAAGCGAATGTCTTCTATCAGGGGTTTCTTCTGTTAGGTTTTTCTATTAACTTCCTCATTATTAACAACCTTTTCAATCTGCTGGCTCGGGACAGACTGAATTACACTTGGGATTAATTCCATCATTGTTGTGTCCCGTCTTCAGTTTTTCATTCGTCTTATATAATGTTAAAGTTTGCTGTGGATGTAGTGGTTGCTGCTGCCTCCTCCTGGGCCCCACTAAAATGTCTATCACTGCTTGAGAATACAAAATAAGTTTCTTGTATTCTTGTCTTGCCGCTTTCTTTTCGATTTTCGGCTGTGGCCTCATGTTTTCGTGTTATGTTATATGTTATATTTTTCTTATATCAGAAAAATAGATATTTTTTAACCACTTTGTTTCGTTACACTGAACATTTCGTAGCACGTTTTACTTCTTACGTATTTTTTCAGGTTTTATTGAATATATATATATATATATATATATATATATATATATATATATATATATATATATATATATATATATATATATATATATATATATTGTGTGTGTGTGTGTCGTGCCGATTAGGTTAAACTTGCCATTTTGGCTTAAATATCAACGCTCTTCTTGCCATATAAGACAATCGAAATTTTGTGTATGCAATAATTTCGCAAAAATAATTCTGAACCTAACGAAAAAAATATATTTCATTGTGTTTGTATATTATTAAATTAATGTTAACGTATCTAAAATAGGTAGTAGGTTGGTAGACAGCAACCACCCAGGGAGGTACTACCGTCCTGCCAGGTGACTGTGAAACAGAAACCTGAAACTGTTTTACATGATGGTAGGATTGCTGGTGTCTTTTTTCTGTCTCATAAACACGCTGGATAACAGGTATATCTAGCTACTTCTACTTACACTTTAGGTCACACTACACTGGCATACACATGCATATATATACATACACACATCTAGGTTTTTCTTCTTTTTCTTAATAGCTCTTGTTCTTTTTATTTTCTCTATTGTCCATGGGGAAGTGGAAAAGAATCTTTCCTCCGTAAGCCATGCGTGTCGTATGAGGCGACTAAGATGCCGGGAGCAATGGGCTAGTAACCCCTTCTCCTGTACAAATCTACTAAAAACGAGAAGAAAAACTTTATAAAATTGGGTTGTCTGAATGTGCGTGGATGTAGTGCGGATGATAAGAAAGAGATGATTGCCGATGTTATGAATGAAAAGAAGTTGGATGTCCTGGCCTAAGCGAAACAAAGCTGAAGGGGTAGGAGAGTTTCAGTGGGGAGAAATAAATGGGATTAAGTCAGGAGTATCTGAGAGAGTTAGAGCTAAGGAAGGGTAGCAATAATGTTGAAGGATCAGTTATGGAAGGAAAAGAGGGAATATAAATGTGTAAATTCAAGGATTATGTGGATTAAAATAAGGGTCGGATGCGAAAAGTGGGTCATGATAAGCGTGTATGCACCTGGAGAAGAGAGGAGTGTAGAGGAGAGAGAGATTTTGGGAGATGTTAAGCGAATGTATAGGAACTTTTGAACCAAATGAGAGAGTAATTGTGGTAGGGGACCTAAATGCTAAAGTGGAGAAACATGCAGAGAGGGTGTAGTAGGTAAGTTTGGGGTGCCAGGTGTAAATGATAATGGGAGCCCTTTGATTGAACTTTGTATAGAAAGGGTTTAGTTATAGGTAATACATATTTTAAGAAAAAGAGGATAAATAAGTATACAAGATATGATGTAGGGCGTAATGACAGTAGTTTGTTGGACTATGTATTGGTAGATAAAAGACTGTTGAGTAGACTTCAGGATGTACATGTTTATAGAGGGCTACAGATATATCAGATCACTTTTTAGTTATAGCTACAGTGGGAGTAAAAGGTAGATGGGATACAAGGAAAATAGAATCAGTAAGTAAAGAGAGGTGAAGGTTTATAAACTAAAAGAGGAGGCAGTTAGGGTAAGATATAAACAACTATTGGAGGATAGATGGGCTAGTGAGAGTGTAGGCAATGGGGTCGAAAATGTATGGGGTAGATTTAAAAATGTAGTGTTAGAGTGTTCAGCAGAAGTTTGTGGTTACAGGCGAGTGGGTGCCGGAGGAAGAGGAGCGATTGGTGGAATGATGATGTAAAGAGAGTAGTAAGGGAGAAAAAGTTAGCATATGAGAGGTTTTTACAAAGTAGAAGTGATGCAAGGAGGGAAGAGTATATGGAGAGAAAAGAGAGGTTAAAAGAGTGGTGAAGCAATGTAAAAGAGAGCAGATGAGAGAGTGGGTGAGATGTTATCAGCAAATTTTGTTGAAAATAAGAAAAAGTTTTGGAATGAGATTAATAAGTTGAGGAAGCCTAGAGAACAAATGGATTTGACAGTTAAAAATAGGAGAGGAGAGTTATTAAATGGAGAGTTAGAGGTATCGGGAAGATGGAGAGAATATTTTGAGGATTTGTTAAATGTTGATGAAGACAGGAAGCTGTGATTTCGTGTGTAGGGCAAGGAGGAATAACATCTTGTAGGAGTGTGGAAGAGCCAGTTGTGGGTGTAGGGAAGTTCGTGAGGCAGTGGGTAGAATGAAAGGGGGTAAGGCAGCTGGGATTGATGGAATAAAGATAGAAATGTTAAAAGCAGGTGGGGATATAATTTTGGAGTGGTTGGTGCTATTATTTAATAAATGTATGGAAGAGGGTAAGGTACCTAGGGATTGGCAGAGAGCGTGTATTGTTCCTTTGTATAAAGGCAAAGGGGACAAAAGAGAGTGCAAAAATTATAGGGAATAAGTCTGTTGAGTGTACCTGGTAAAGTGTATGGTAGAGTTATTATTGAAAGAATTAAGAGTAAAACAGAAAGCAGGATAGCAGATGAACAAGGGGCTTTAGGAAAGGTAGGGGGTGTGTAGACCAAGTGTTTACAGTGAAACATATAGGTGAACAGTATTTGGATAAGGGTAAAGATGTTTTTGTGGCATTTATGGATTTGGAAAAGGCGTATGATAGGGTAGATAGGGGGGCAATGTGGCAGATGTTGCAGGTGTATGGAATAGGAGGAAGGTTACTGAAAGCAGTGAAGAGTTTTTATGAGGATAGTGAGGCTCAGGTTAGAGTGTGTAGGAGGGAAGGGGACTATTTCCCAGTAAAAGTGGGCCTTAGACAAGGATGTGTGATGTCACCGTGGTTGTTCAATATATTTATAGATGGGGTTGTAAGAGAAGTGAATGCGAGGGTCTTGGCAAGAGGTGTTGGGCTAAAAGATAAAGAAGCAAATACAAAGTGGGAGTTGTCACAGTTGCTTTTGCTGATGACACTGTGCTTTTGGGAGATTCTGAAGAGAAGCTGCAGAGGTTGGTGGATGAATTTGGTAGGGTGTGTAAAAAGAAAATTGAAAGTGAATATAGGAAAGAGTAAGGTGATGAGGATAACAAAAAGAATAGGTGACGAAAGATTGGATATCAGATTGGAGGGAGAGAGTATGGAGGAGGTGAATGTATTCAGATATTTGGGAGTGGACATGTCGGCGGATGGGTCTATGAAGGATGAGGTGAATCATAGAATTGATGAGGGAAAAGGGTGAGTGGAGCACTTCGGAGTCTGTGGAGACAAAGAACCTTGTCCATGGACGTAAAGGGAATGTATGAGAGTATAGTTATACCAACGCTCTTATATGGGTGTGAAGCATGGGTGATGAATGTTGCAACGAGGAGAAGGCTGGAGGCAGTGGAGATGTCATGTCTGAGGTCAATGTGTGGTGTGAATATAATGCAGAGAATTCGGAGTTTGGAAATTAGGAGGAGGTGCGGGATTACCAAAACGATTGTCCAGAGAGCTGAGGAGGGGTTGTTGAGGTGGTTTGGACATGTAGAGAGAATGGAACGAGACAGAGTGACTTCGAGTGTATAAATCTGTAGTGGAGGGAAGGCGGGGTAGGGGTCGGCCTAGGAAAGGTTGGAGGGAGGGGTAAAGGAAGTTTTGTGTGCGAGGGCTTGGACTTCAGCAAGCATGTGTGAGCGTATTTGATAGGAGTGAATGGAGGCATATGGTTTTAATACTTGACGTGCTGTTGGAGTGTGAGCAAAGTAACATTTATGAAGGGATTCAGGGAAACCGGCAGGCCGGACTTGAGTTCTGGAGATGGGAAGTACAGTGCCGGCACTCTGAAGGAGGGGTGTTAATGTTGCAGTTTTATAACTGTAGTGTAAAGCACCCTTCTGGCAAGACAGTGATGGAGTGAATGATGATGAAAGTTTTTCTTTTTCGGGCCACCCTGCCTTGGTGGGAATCGGCCGATGTGTTAATAAAAAAAAAAAAAAAAAGTATCTAAAATATATTTAGTTGGGTTAGGCTAAATTAAATTGCGCTTGTTGTAATAAGGTTAGGTAGGTTTTCAAAGTTTCTCTTGGTACAAAATTATAAATTCTTACATTAACATAAATGAAAAAATATATCTTTAAACGTATAAGAGAAATTTTTAGAAAGGACTTAATTTTAGATGAGTTCTTGCTAATTGACCAGTTTTACCTAATCGGCACGACAATATATATATATATATATATATATATATATATATATATATATATATATATATATATATATATATATATATATATACTAGAGTGGACCCCATCCTATATATATATATATATATATATATATATATATATATATATATATATATATATATATATATATATATATATAATATATAATGCTAGGTGTTGGGGAGAGGGGTGGGATTAAATTTTGGAGAATTAAATGCAAAATGGGAGTTGACACAGTTACTTTTTGCTGATGATACTGTGCTTATGGGAGATTCTAAAGAAAAGTTGCAAAGGTTAGTGGACGAGTTTGGGAGAGTGTGTAAAGGTAGAAAGTTAAAAGTGAACATAGATAAGAGTAAGGTGATGCGGGTATCAAACGATTTAAATAAAGAAAAATTGGATATCACATTGGAGAGAGGGATTATGGAAGAAGTAAATGTTTTCAGATATTTGGGAGTTGACGTGTCAGCGGATGGGTTTATGAAGGATGAGGTTAACCATAGAATTGATGAAGGAAAAAAGGTGAGTGGTGCATTGAGGTATCTGTGGAGACAAAAACGTTATCCATGGAGGCAAAGAAGGGAATGTACGAAAGTATAGTGGTACCAACACTCTTATATGGGTGTGAAGCATGGGTTGCAAATGCTGCAGCGAGGAGGAGGCTGGAGGCAGTGGAGATGTCCTGTCTAAGGGCAATGTGTGGTGTAAATATTATGCAGAAAATTCGGAATGTGGAAATTAGGAGAAGGTGTGGAGTTACTAAAAGTATTTGTCAGAGGGCTGAAGAGGGGTTGTTGAGGTGGTTTGGTCATTTAGAGAGAATGGATCAAAGTAGAATGACTTGGAGAGCGTATAAATCTGTAGGGGAAGGAAGGCGGGGTAGGGGTCGTCCTAGAAAAGGTTGGAGGGAAGGAGTAAAGGAGGTATTGTGGGCGAGGGGCTTGGACTTCCAGCAAGCATGTGTGAGCGTGTTAGATAGGAGTGAATGGAGACGAATGGTTTTTGGGACATGACGATCTGTTGGAGTGTGAGCAGGGTAACATTTTGTGAAGGGATTCAGGGAAACCAGTTAATTGATTTAGTTGGACTTGAGTCCTGGAAATGGGAAGTACAGCAATTCTCAGCTGTCGTATCTGAGCTCCTCTGCAAAGACAGTGATTATGTATGTGTGTGGTGATAGTGTTGAATGATGATGAAAGTATTTTCTTTTTGGGGATTTTCTTTCTTTTTGGGTCACCCTGCCTCGGTGGGAGACGGCCGACATGTTGAAAAAAAAAAAAAAATATATATATATGTTAGACTTGCTATTTTGGCTTAAATAGCAACGCTCTTCTTGCCAATAAGGCAAATGAAAATTTGTGTATGCAATAATTTCGCAAAAATCATTCTGAACCTAACGAAAAATATATATTCATTGTGTTTGTTTATTATTACATTATTGTGAACATATCTAAAATACATTTAGTTGGATTAGGCTAAATTAAATAGAGCTTGTTATAATAAGGTTAGGTAAGTTTTCTAAGGTTCATTTGTTACAAAATTATTAATTTTTACATTAACATAAATGGAAAAAATATATCTTTAAACGTATAAGAGAAAATTTTAGAAATGACTTAATTTTAAACGAGTTCTTGACTAATCTTACTGTGGGGGAAGTTCGTGAGGCAGTGGGTAGAATGAAAAAGGGTAAGGCAGCTGGGATTGATGGGATAAAGACAAAAACGTTTAAAGCCGGTGAAGATATAGTTTTGGAGTGGTTGGTGCTATTATTTAATAAATGTATGGAAGAGGGTAAGGTACCTAGGGATTGGCAGAGAGCCTGTATTGTTCCTTTGTATAAAGGCAAAGGGGACAAAAGAGATGCAAAAATTATAGGGGAATAAGTCTGTTGAGTATACCTGGTAAAGTGTATGGCAGAGTTATTATTGAAAGAATTAAGAGTAAGATGGAAAGTAGGATAGCAGATGTACAAGGAGGCTTTAGGAAAGGTAGGGGGTGTGTAGACCAAGTGTTTACAGTGAAACATATAGGTAAACAGTATTTACATAAGGGTAAAGAGGTTTTTGTGGCATTTATGAATTTGAAAAAGGCGTATGACAGGGTGGATAGGGAGGCAATGTATCAGATGTCGCAAATATATGGAATAGGAGGTAGGTTACTGAAACCAGTGAAAAGTTTTTACGAGGATAGTGAGGCTCAGGTTAGAGTATGTAGGAGAGAGGGAGATTATTTCCCAATAAAAGTATACCTTAGACAGGGATGTGTGATGCCACCATGGTTGTTCAATATTTATTTAGATGAGATTGTAAAAAAAGTGAATGCTCGGGTGTTATCAAGAGGTGTGGGGTTAAAAGATAAAGAATTTAACAAAAAGTGAGAGTTGTCACAGTTGGTCTTAGCTGATGACACTGTGCTTTTGGGAGATTCTGAAGAGAAGTTGCAGAGGTTGGTGGATGAGTTTGGTAGGGTATGTAGAAGAATAAAATTAAAAATGAATATAAGAAAGAGTAAGGTGATGAGGATAACATAAAAAATAGGTAACGAAAGATTGGATATCAGATTGGAGGGAGAGAGTATGGAGGAGGTGAATGTATTCAGATATTTGGGAGTGGATGTGTCAGGAAATGGGTCTATGAAAGATGAGGTGAATCATAGAATTGACGAGGGGAAAAAGGTGAGTGGTGCACTTAGGAGTCTGTGGAGACAAAGACCTTTGTCCATGAAAGCAAAGAGGGGAATGTATGAGAGTATAGTTATACCAACGCTCTTATATGGGGTGTGAAGCATGGGTGGTGAATGTGGCAACAAGGAGAACGCTGGAGGCAGTGTAGATGTCGTGTTTGAGGGCAATGTGTGGTGTGAATATAATGCAGAGAATTCGTAGTTTGGAAATTAGTCAGAGGTGTGGGATCACCAAAACTATTATCCAGAACGCTGAGGAGGGGTTGTGGAGGTGGTTCGGACATGTAGAGAGGATGGAACAAAATAGAATGATTTCGAGTGTATAAATCTGTAGTGGAGGGAAGGCAGGGTAGCGGTCGGCCTAGGAAAGGTGCGAGGGGTTTGGAATTCCAGCAAACATGCATGAGCGTGTTAGATAGGAGCGAATGGAGACAAATAGTTTTTAGGACTTTACGTGCTGTTGTTTGACTGTTGTTTTCCTCCTGATGTGGCTGTACAACAGCTTCGGGTCATATTTGGCTTTCGCTGCTATGTCATTTTCATATTGTCGTTGGGCCTCCCTGCTTACCTGTGCACATTCATTTCTGGCTCTACGACTTCTGTACTTATTCGCCTGGGTCCTTTCTTTGCCTTCTATACTTCCATTCTCTAGCACACTTGGTTTTGGCTTCTCTACACCTTTGGGTAAATCAAGGGCTCATCCTGGATTTTTCGTTATTTCTGTTACCCTTGGGTACAAACCTCTCCTCAGCTTCCTTGCATATTGTTGTGTGTGTGTGTGTGTGTGTGTGTGTGTGTGTGTGTGTGTGTGTGTGTGTGTGTGTGTGTGTGTGTGTGTGTGTGTGTGTTAGGGTGTGCGAGTTTGTATGAATGTGTGCGCGCGCGCAGTTCGAGTCTTACTTGTGGTGCCGTACTCTCCTTGACCTGACGCTGACCAAACCTTCTATGCTTATCCTTCTTCCTAGAGGCTCTAGTCTAATAGATACCTGTCTGCCCGCCCTGGCTTCTGTTTTAAATTGCCAATTACTGTTAGTTATTGAGTACTTATTAGCCTATTCCTTTTCATACTAAGAGAGTGACATTTCACAAAACAGCTGGCGGTACCTGGAACCCACACCTGACTCCTCAAAACAAAACAGATGAATACTTGCAAGCAGCCTCTAGATTATCCAACTCGTTGTGATGTCCTGGCGTAGTACCTCCACCTCTGTTTCGTCACACACTGATTTCACTTTATCTTTCATGGGGGACACAAGTGGCGATATCGCCTACGCCACACTATGCCTGCCGTCTGTCTTATGCCACCAATATCACTTTCAAGATCACTTGTAAAATTGTGGCTCTCACCACCCTTATCTGACACAGGGCAACTTGTAAACCATTTCAGGGTTTTTTCACTGACCCTGCCTCATTTAATGACCCCTGCAGTATCCTTGGTTAGTCCATAAAACACTTAAATTCACAGAGCACTAAAGTTGGGTGACTCCAGCTGTGCCCCTCTTGTTTTTGTTTTCCAGTCCTCAAACAATCTCTCTCTTTACTCAATCAATTCCTCTCAGTATTTTGTACGTTGATATCGTATCACCTCTAGTGCTCTCCTCCAGTGTCACCAGGCTTAGTTCCCTTAATCTCTTCTTATAGCACATACCCACTAGCCCCGAACTAGTTTCGTTGCAAGCTTCTGTACTTTTCCAATTTTTTGACATGCTTGACCAAGTATCGGCTCCATACTGGTGATGCGTACTCCAAAATGGGCCTGGCATACACGGTGTACAGTCTTGTGAAAGACTCGTTACTCAGTTGTCTAAAAAACAAGTCTTAGATTTGCCAGACGCACATTTGCTACTGCAGTTATCTGGCTGATGTGTACCTCAGACAATATGCTGGGTATAATACTCAACTCCCAAGGTTTTTTTTTTTTTGCCCCGCGAGTCTGTACTCAGTCTGCATTTCCTGGGGTTAAACGTCAGTAACCACTTCTCAGACCAGGCCTGCAGCCTGTCCAGGCTCTCTCTCTCTCTCTCTCTCTCTCTCTCTCTCTCTCTCTCTCTCTCTCTCTCTCTCTCTCTCTCTGTAAAATAATCACACTGAAAAAAGCTGAATTCCAAGCGATTTCGCGATTCCTCACAATATCAAGGACTAGTGCTTTTCCTTGATATTGTGAGAAATCGCGAAAGTGTTTGGAATTTCACTTATCTTCACTGTGGTTATTCTGCATATTGTGACATCATCTGTTTACTATGATCTTGTTATATATATATATATATATATATATATATATATATATATATATATATATATATATATATATATATATATATATATATATATATATATAATATTATATATGTTTATATGACACAGGACTGTGTTAACATGACACAGCATTGTGTTGATACATGACACAGCACTGTGTTGATCTGACACGTGTTGACATGCAACACTGTGTTGGTACAAATATATATATATATATATATATACAGTGGAACCTCTGGTCACAACCATAATTCATTCAAAAACTCTGGTCACGACCCGATTTGGTTGTGACCCGAACCTAATTTCCCCATTGGATTGCATGTAAATACAATTAATCCGTTCCAGACCCCTCCGAACAATATATATATATTATGTATTTTGTTAGTAGTTTTTAAGCACAAAATAGTTAATTATACCATAGAATGCATAGTGTAATAGTAAACTAAATGTAAAAACCTTGAATATTACTGACAAAAGCTTGAACAACAGAGAAAACTAACATTGCAGAAGTCCTAAGAGTTTTGAGGGGCGTCTAATTGCTGAGCAGTATTTATCGTTCGATTTCTATCATTTCTGGAGTACGTTAAGAAGCATCTTTCCATCATATATTGCCCAAGGTTCAATAAGATAGCCCAACAAACAACCGAAAAAAATATTTACCAAAAATCATATATGGCAAGCCGTAGCCGGGTACTGGCACTGCGAGAAGTTGTTTCGGCACTACCTGCTGATAAAACATTGCTAATCCAAATTTACCACGGTCGTAATTACAGGAAGTGGGGAAAATTGCCGCATGTGAAATAAATGGCGCAGAAAGTGAAAATTGGCGTGGCTGCGTTTGTTCGGCACCCGATTATGTTTTCATGACCAGATGTAAAAATTTGGCGAATTTTTTGGTCGTGAACCGATTTGTTCGTGTTCGGAAGCGTTCGTGACCAGAGGTTCCACTGTACACACACACACACACACACACACACACACACACACACACATAAAAAAAATATATATATATATATATATATATATATATATATATATATATATATATATATATATATATATATATATATACATATATATATATATATATATATATATATATATATATATATATATATATATACAGTGGACCCCGAGTAACGAGCAAAATTCATTCCAGAAGCCTGCTCAAGTGCCATTACCGAACGAATTTACTCCCTTAAGAAATAATGTCAAGTAGGTTAGTCCATTTCAGACCCACACAAATACACTTACAAAAGCACTTACAATATTATACTTACATAATTGTACGATATCCGGGGTGCTCGTTACTTGGGGATCCACTATATATATATATATATATATATATATATATATATATATATATATATATATATATATATATATATATATATATATATATTCGAGATGTAGCTCTGAGATGTTATCTATGTTGTTCTACTCCCTATTGTATTTTTGTCAATGTATTTTGTCTTTAAATAAAGTCTACATAGATTATTGAATACATATATATATATATACAGTGCTAGTCACGGCATTATGCCGCCCCTCCCCCCACACGTACCAAAACACAAACACATACCATGAAAGATATAATATATATATTTGTACACTTATTGATGTTTTAATGCTTGGTGCTGCGTCCTTTATGCTTAATCACATCCCTCAGTCTTTAAACCACTGAACTACAGATTTGGCAGTATGACACGGTGCACCGTCCTGCATAAAAACTGTAGCCCCACACTTCTCAAACACCTCAGGTAAATTGTCACACAATAACTCCAGGTAATTATACTGGTTCATATACTGGTTTTTGGGAAGCACAATGAGTTCAGCAACACTCTGAGCACTGAAACACCCCCAAACCATGAGCGAGTCTCGGTGTTTGGTGGTCCCACAGGCGAAGCGTGGGCCTAGTGGGTCACTACCTCTGGGCTGGTAGACATACATGTCCCCCACGGTTACAGGTGACGGTGAAGGTTGCTTCATCACTCCAAAGTACCTCAGATCACTGTTATGAACTCCAGTGAAGATATTTCTTTGCATAATCCAGCCTACGTTTCTTCTGTAGCTTGGAGAGGATAGGTTTCTTAACCTGGCGGTGACTACTGTAGCCCAGTTCTGACACGTATGAACAGATGTCTTCTTCGAGGGGCCAGAAACCCTAACAAAATCCTGGGATATGAGATCGACAGATTACTTAACTCCACTTCTCACATCTCTAAAAAAGTGAATCTAGCTAAAGCCGCCTCAGCCAACTATTCAGATTCAAAGAAGCACCAACCCACATCAAGAAGCACCTCTACAAGATGATGATCAGACCTCTGTTGGAATATCCTTGCGTACCACTATCACTTACAACTAAAACCAACAGGCTGCGGCTTCAACGAGTCCAGAACAAAGCCCTCCGCTTTATCACTGGGACCAGATTAAGAGACAGAATCAGAACTGAAGACCTACATATACAACAAGAACTCGATGCAATTAATGTAAGGATAGATAAACTAGCGAAAAGACAGCTATACGACATGCAAGAATTATATGTACCGGATAGAGAACACCCCCCACAACCGGTAAACACAACCGACTATGTCATCACCACACCTCCCCACCGAACCCAAAGAATGACTCTGCAGCAAAGAGTTAGGCGCTACATCCACAATGACAACTACCCACGACCCAGAATCCTGAGTGATCTCCCCGTCGAACCAGAAGAGTGGGTACCACCAGTCCCAGTCTATGTTCAACAACATAGATAAATACTCCCCATTTATGGGTGACCTACCTTCTCCAAACTACATATTACAACTACCATTGTAACACCTACGACCTTCCTATTTTAGGACACCACCTCAGAAACTGCTTGAACAACTCCGGGCTAGCTACCAACAACATCAAAAGCCCTTCAACTACCACCTATTGAAACTGCTCCTCCAGTACCGGGCTAACCACCATCAACACCGAATGCCCAGAAACTACAACCTTTGCGGCAGCCTTTCCCGAAAAAAAAAAAAAAAAAAAAATTACTATAAATAGTATGCATTCTCCCAACTCAGTGTCATGCTGTGATACAGTAGTATACCTGTGTGCAACTGATGGGGTGAAGGCATATCCTCCTCATAAAATTTACTTATGTATTACTCTACATACACACACACTTATTATGTTGCCCCAAAGTGGATAGGCCACTTACCTTTATAACCCTAACCTCCCCCTCTCCCCCCCACCTATTTCCCAATTTCCATCCTTACCCATCCTTCTTCCTTCCCCATCTTACCGACGCTCTGGTCAATCAAGCTCAAGCTCAAGCTCGAGGGGCCAGACCGAAGTTTGGCACACAGTAACTCGACACCGCCACCAGCCTTGAAACGCTGCACCCAGTTCCTCACTGAACGCTCACACACACCAACATTCTCCACTATTTTTTTCGTCTGGTGCCCATCTTTGTGAAGCCCTATGATTTGAGCTATAATTTCAGGTGTTAAAGACTTCATTTTACCCATAATCAAACATGTATAGCCCCAAAACCAAATAGAACACCGGACAAAAGATGGGGCGGATGAGAGACAAAAGTGCAACACTTCTCACCACGACAGCCACATGAGCACTGAGGAGTCACTGTGGAGCATGGCGGCAGGCCGTGACGTCATGCTAACAGCTGCTACCCGGCATAACTCACTGACGAAAAAAGACCCCCCGTATTTGGTAGGCCTTTGATTTTCATCACCACATTATGCCAGGGCGCTTACCCGGCATAATACCGTGACTAGCACTGTGTATATATATATATATATATATACATTTATATATATATATATATATATATATACTATATATATATATATATATATATATATATATATATATATATATATATATATATATATATAATATATATAATTATATATATATATATATATATATATATATATATATATATATATATATATATATATATATATATATATATATATATATATATATATATATATATATATATATATATATATATATATATATATATATATATATATAATCAATAACAACACTGCGACTAGCTGGGGATCGAACCCGTGTTGTTTTAGCCTGCCTCATGGTAACCGAAAATTCCACGAGCTCTAACCCACAGGACCATACAATCCTACAAGAATCACGCACCCAGCACAGCTAGGTGCTGTACCGTGATCCGAGGACATACGGTGGTGTGGGTGCCTCAGAGCTAATTTCATTCTACTCCCGTTTGGTGTACTAGCCTCCACAAACAGTATATATCGTATTATAACCATGAGGCTGGCTAAAACAACACGGGTTAGATCCCCGACTAGTCACAATGTTGTTATTGATTAAATGCCCCTCGTTCGTGGTTACAATAATATATATATATATATATATATATATATATATATATATATATATATATATATATATATATTGAGTTTTACAATAACATTAACCCGGGAACCTGATACTGGTCTGAATTTTGTATAGCTTAACACTACCTGGCCTCTCACACTTTAACCTAAGATTTGTTAAGTGTTATTTAAATCAATATATTAATTTCGAAATGCCGAGATAAATCTCGTGGGGTCAAAACAAAAAATATATTTTGGCTCAGTTTATTAATTAAAACGATCCCTGTTGTTGTTTTTTAGGCTCAGGAAGCTGAGCCAAACAACAACAACAACAACAACAACATAATCAACTCAAGTTCACAGTTGATCCCTGAAAGCATAATCTTCCACCAGTTTTTTTTTGACACTTTAATCAAATCTTGATGAACGAGACAGTGAGGAACGGGCCAGGATAACGTAATACACTTGCACTGGGGGGAAAATGTGTAGTTGAAGGTACAGTTTAATTAGCCTTACGTTCAGACGGATGAGACAGGTTCTCCTGCTATTTTTGACCTGGTTCAGGGGACCATCGTGACCTCGTCTCTGCCTAGCTTTCCTTACATGGAAATGTTGCTGGACCAAGAAACATTAAGAGAGGTATTACATCTTCGTCGGTAGACTGATTCGCTGAGAGATACAGAGTTTGTGTCGAAAAATCAAACTATAGAGTGAGTGATTAAAGAACCTACCCCCCTCTAACCCTTCAGGGGGTCAAGACAGTTGGAATACTTCGTGAAAAATAATCCTATCGAAATACTTCATAAATGATTACACTTTTTTTTTCCTTTTATAGTAAACTGAATTGGTATATCCTCGTGGGTCTTTGAGAGTAAGGTGGTGTGTGGAGGCTCGATCCTCGATCCGCTAATCGCGAGATAAGCTGCAAAACACGAAGGACTTATCTCTTGTAAGATGCTATAGAAAAATTCTCGGTTTCGTGTAACGGAGAGGGGGAGAGAGAGAAAGAATAAATGGCCAGAGTGCACTTTCAGAAAGACAGTGAAAGTTGTTCAAAAGAGACGCTAGAACTTTTCTCTCCCGTGTCAGAGGGTTGCCAAGACTTTGATGTAGAGCATCAGAGGTGAGGTAACAAATATTGGAGGTGGAGGGCTTGGTGAGCCTGCTACAGCCCTCTCACACACACTCACACACTCACACACACACACACACACACACACACACACACACACACAAACAACAACAACAACACTGAGAACAGACGTCATCTACTTCATCCTGAAAAAAAGGACTCTGCCGCCTTTGCAGTGTAGGGAATAGAGCGTTTTATGTAAGTGGTGTCCCCTCCCCCCTCCAAAAAAGAGGAAATTATTAGTACGGAACATTTTCTGGGACAAGAATAACATATTCAATATCTTCTTTCAACAAATCGGCCACTTCCCACCAAGGCGGGTTGGCCCAAAGAGAAAAACAAAAAAGTTTCTCTTTTTAACTTTAGTAATGTATACAGGAGGAGAAGGGGTTACTAGCCCCTTGCTCCCGGCATTTTAGTCGACTCTTACGACACGCATGGCTTACGGAGGAAGAATTCTGTTCCACTTCCCCATGGAGATAAGAGGAAATAAGAACAAGAACTAGTAAGAAAATAGAAGAAAACCCAGAGGGGTGTGTATATATATATGCTTGTACATGAATGTGTAATGTGACCTAAGTGTAAGTAGAAGTAACAAGACATACCTGAAATCTTGCATGTTTATGAGACAGAAAAAAGACACCAGCAATCCTACGATAATGTAAAACAATTACAGGCTTTCGTTTGACACTCACTTGGCAGGACGGTAGTACCTCCCTGGGCGGTTGCTGTCTACCAACCTATATAAAATTAAAGTTAAATAGGGTAGCACAACAGTAAAGTGGTATTGTTGACAACTTGGTAGTGGGTACACTGTCCTAACACAGCTTTGTTTACACACCTGCAGACAAGGAGACCAGTGGATGGATGGACAGACTATAACTGAACATAATCAGGAATGGCAAGAAGGATTAACAGAGAAATCAATTGAGGAAAATGCAACTATATAAAAAAACAAATAGAAGTTTTAAAAGCCAATTTACAGCAAGTGCAGAAGATATTAAGTGAACAAACTGAAGTAATGAAGGAGAGAGGTGATAGATCAGAAATTCTCTACAAATAGGGGTAATATTGAGAAAGAAATTTAAGGTTTAGTCGAGTATAAATCTAACCTAGAAGATAGTTATGCAATAGTAACTAGGCATAAAACAATTACAACAGCAGATGCAGCTAACAAAAGATATTTCTGAAAATGCCAGCAAAAGCTTAGAGGAGAAGAGAGGTCAGGAAGAATGTAAATCTAAGACTGAAGATAGTGTTGCACAAGTCAATAGAGAAAAGACCTATTGAACAACAGGTGGTATTAGCTTAAAAAAAAAATCACTGCAGGAGTCTAAGATTGTCAAGAAAAAGGAGATTGCAAATGACTAAGTGATTGAGGGACACTGGTGATAAATATAAAACAGTTCTTGTCTTTGGTCGTGTTGTCAAGGAAATAAATTCTATAGTAGAACTGAAGAGAAATAATACAGAAGTGAAATGATAAAATGCATTTTGGATTTCAGCTTTCAAAAAATATATTGTGGCATATAGGCAGGCCTATTGGAAAATATGAGTAGGACAAACATATGCCACAGAAAATAACATGAAATAAGAATGAAGATCTACAAAAATGGTTGCCAGAGTTGGCCAATATGAATTATGATTGAAGGTTGAAAACATTGAAGATGGTTATGTTGGATGATAGCAGGAGAAGACAAGAATATAATAACCACATATAAGGTCTAGAAATAACTTGAAAGATTAGGTAACAAGAATCCTCAGATGCAAATTGAAGAAAAAGTGGAGAGGAAAAGCTAGTAGAATTTTTTTCTTCTCAGAGTGGTTGACCAGTTGAATGCAATACAGCAGATATTAGTAAGAGCACCAACCACTGGTAATTTTATAAACTATATGATAAATAGAGTATTTAAGACGAGACACCACGAGTATAACTCTGCTACTATAGTTATAGATTCTCTCTCTCTCTCTCTCTCTCTCTCTCTCTCTCTCTCTCTCTCTCTCTCTCTCTCTCTCACACACACACACATACACACAACTGCATAGTTACTAAATTCATTGTTAATATGGTTGGCTTGTAGTAACTGTCTAAGTTCCCACTGGAGTGGGGGGGGGGGATGAGTTGGTAGGGGAAAGTTGTGGAAGGGAAGGGTGGTGGTGATGGATGTGGTGAGTGGTAGCGTGGATGATGGAGGTGGAAAGGTAAAAGTAGCGGTGGTGATGTGGATGACTGTACCTTTGATATACCTTTGAAGAGTTTCGAGAGTTTATCTACTCTCTGAGCACGGCCATGGGCCAGGCTCGTCTGGTGCTTGCCTGGTCAACCAGGCTGTTGCTGCTGGAGGCCCGCTGCCCCACATCCATCACAGCCTGGTTGATCTGGCACCTGGAGAAGATACTTGTCCAGTTTCCTCTTGAAGGCTTCTACACTGGTTCCAGCCGTTCTCACTGGGTTTATTTTACACTTTCTCCCATATCTCTCACTCCAGTATGTTGTTATGGCAGTGTGCAGATTTGGGACCACGCCCTCAAGTACTTTCCAGGTATATATTATCATGTAGTGTGTTTGCGGTGGGGGGGGGGGGGAAGGGTTGGTAGCGAGGGGGGTATTGGTAGTGGGTGGGTTTTGGTGGTGGGTGGTGACAGTGGTAGCAGAATGCTTCTCTGCCTGGATGGTGCATCGCCTAGTCAGGTGAGTGTATCTGGTGGTGCATCACCTAGCCAGGTGAGTGTATCTGGTGGTGCATCACACAGCCAGGTGAGTGTATCTGGTGGTGCATCACCCGACTAGGTGTGTGGTGGTGGTGCATTACCTGACTAGGTGTACTCACCTATTTGTGGTTGAAGGGGTCGATTCATAGCTCCTGGCCCCGCCTCATCACTGATTGCTACTAGGTCATCTCTCTCCATGCTCCATGAGCTTTATCAAACCTCGTCTTAAAACTATGTATGGTTCCTGCCTCCACTACGTCACTTTCTAGGCTATTCCACTTCCTGACTACTCTATGACTGAAGAAATACTTCCTAACATCCCTTTGACTCATAGGAGTCTTCAACTTCCAATTGTGACCCCTTGTTTCTGTGTCCCCTCTCTGGAACATCTTGTCTCTGTCCACCTTATCTATTCTTCGCAGTATTTTATATGTCGCTATCAAGTCTCTCCTAAACCTCCTGTCCTCTAGTGTCGTCAGGCCGATTTCCCTTAACCTTTCTCCGTAGGACAATCCCCTTAGCTCTGGGACTAGTCTTGTTGCAAGCCTTTGCACTTTCTCTAATTTCTTGACATGCTTGACAAGGTGTGGGTTCCAAACTGGTGCTGCATACTCCAGTATGGGCCTGACGTATATGGTGTACAGAGTCTTGAACGATTCCTTAGTGAGGTATTGGAACGCTATTCTTAGGTTTGCCAGCCGCCCGTATGCTGCAGCAGTTATCTGATTGATGTGTGCCTCAGGAGATGTGCTCGGTATTATACTCACCCCAAGATCTTTTTCCTTGAGTGAGGTTTGCAGTCTTTGGCCACCTAGATTATACTCTGTCTGCGGTCTTCTTTGCCCTTCCCCGATCTTCATGACTGCATTTGACAGGGTTAAATTCAAGGAGCCAGTTACTGGACCAGGCTTGTAGCCTGTCCAGGTCTCTTTGTAGTCCTGCCTGATCCTCGACTGATTTAATTCTTCTCATTAACTTCACATCATCTGCAAACAGGAACACTTCTGAGTCCATCCCTTCCGTTATGTCATTCACATATACCAAAAACAGCACAGGTCCTAGGACTGACACCTGTGGAACCCCACTCGTCACAGGTGCCCACTCTGACACCTCGTCACGTACCATGACTCGCTGTTGCCTCCCTGTCAGATATTCTCTGATCCATTGCAGTGCCTTTCCTGTTACGTGTGCCTGATCCTCTAGCTTTTGCGTTAACCTCTTGTAAGGAACTGTGTCGAACGCCTTCTTGCAGTCCAAGAAAATACAGTCTATCCACCCCTCTCTCTCGTGTCTTACTTCTGTTACCTTGTCATAAAACTCCAGTAGGTTTGTGACACAGGATTTTCCTTCCCTGAAACCGTGCTGGTTGTCGTTTATAAGCTTGTGTCTTTCTAGGTGCTCCACCACTCTCCTCCTGATGATCTTCTCCATGACTTTGCATACTATACACGTCAGTGACACAGGTCTGTAGTTTAATGCCTCGTGTCTGTCTCCTTTCTTAAAAATTGGGACTACATTTGCCATCTTCCATACCTCAGGTAGTTGCCCAGTTTCAATGGATGTGTTGAAGATTTTTGTTAGTGGCACACACATCTCTGTTCCCTCTCTAAGGACCCATGGAGAGATGTTGTCTGGTCCCACCGCTTTTGAGGTATCGAGTTCACATAGCAGCTTCTTCACCTCCTCCTCGGTTGTGTGTATTTCATCCAGCACTTGTTGGTGTACCTCCCTATTCTGAATTCCTGGAGTCCTTCCTGTCTCCTCTGTAAATACTTCTTTAAATCTTATGTTGAGCTCCTCATATACCTCTTGGTCGTTTCTTGTGAACTCCCCACCTTCCTTCCTCAGCCTTATTACCTTGTCCTTGACTGTTGTTTTCCTCCTGATGTGGCTATACAACAGCTTCGGGTCAGACTTGACTTTTGATGCTATGTCATTTTCGTATTGTCGCTGAGCCTCCCTTCTTACCTGAGCTTATTCGTTTCTGGCTAATCTTTTTTTTTCCTGGGTCCTTTGTCTTCTGTACTTTTTCCATTCTCTAGTGCACTTAGTTTTTGCCTCCCTACACCTTTGGGTGAACCAAGGACTCGTTCTGGTCTTAACATTAATTATGTTTTCCTTGGGAACAAACCTCTCCTCTGCCTCTTTGCATTTTGTTGTCACATAGTCCATAATTTCTTTTACTGGTTTTCCTGCCAATTCTCTCTCCCACTGAACATCTTGTAGGAAGTATCTTATGCCTGTGTAGTCCCCCCTTTTGTAGTTTCGTTTTTCCCTTCCTAATCCTGCTCCCCTCTCCACTTGTAGCTCAATATATAATCAAAACACAGAACCACATGATCACTAGCTCCAAGGGGCCTTTCGTACGTGGTATCCTCGATGTCCGAACTACTCAAGGTGAATACTAGGTCCAGTCTTGCTGGATCATCCTCACTTCTCTCTGGTAGTGTCTCTAACATTTTCCAGTGCCACATCCATCATCTTGGCTCTCCATGATTCAGGACCCCCATGGGGCTCCAGGTGTTCCCAATCAATCTCCTTGTGATTGAAATCACCCATAACTAGTAACTTTGCTCTTCCCATGTGAGCTCTTCTGGCCACCTCGGCTAGTGTGTCTACCATTGCTCTGTTGCTCTCGTCGTATTCTTCTCTTGGCCTCCTACAGTTCTCTGGTGGGTTGTGCATTACAGCAATTACCACCTTATGGCGCTCAGACTGGATTGTTCCTACTATGTAGTCCCTTTCGCCCATTCCATCCATTCCTTCCACTTCCTCAAATCCCCACCAGTTCTTAATGAGCAGTGCAACTCCTCCTCCCTCTTTGCTCCCTCTATCTTTCCTGAGGATTTGATATCCGGGTGGAAAGACTGCATCTGTTATCCTGGTGAATTTCGTTTCTGTGAGTACTATTATGTCTGGCGATGTTTCCTTTATTCTTTCATGCCACTCCTCACATTTATTTGTTATACCATCTGCATTTGTATACCCAACCTTCAACTTCTTTTCTAAAACCGTAGTCTGGGGGGTATGTTGGGGTTGGGAAAGTGGGAGAACTGATGAGGAACTATGGGTGGTTGGTGTGAAGGTGGAGTTTGTAATGAGGTGGGTTGGAGCATTGGGTATGGCATATGTGTTTTGGGTTAGAATGTTTGGTTGCATTGGGGTTGTCCAGGTTGGGGGATTTCTGTAGGTGATTGTGAGGGAGGTTGTATTTGAGCTTCCTCCTGAGTCTGGGTTCTCCTGTCCATCTCTCTTTCCTCCTTTCGTCTTCGTACCTTCTCTTTCAGTTTCTGCCTTTCTTCTCGTGTTCTGTTGCGGTGTGTGTGTGTGTGTGTGTGTGTGTGTGTGTGTGTGTGTGTGTGTGTTGCATCAACTAGGTGTTAAGTCACGGAATTTCACAAAAACAATTTTATATTTAACTCTACAAATATTTACGTAATTCCCAATATTGATTTTTTATTTATTTTTTTAGAGGGGAAGAGAGGGAACGCTGCCTAAATCAATATCACTAACTACTTTCATGGCCTTGTGACTTCCCTGGTGGGGGCCACTATGGCACTCCCGTCGATATTTATACCTGGAGGGGGTTTCGGGGATTAACGCCCCCGCGGCCGGTCTGTAACCAATCTATAAAATATACTGCGATACAGAACAGTCAGCTTGATCACGTTGGATAACCCCGCTACGAGCACCAGGTAGACTGTAATCGACTTTTCTCTCTCCGTCTGTCTGCCACCGTGTTTGTAACTGTCTCTCTCTGTAACACTGTCTTTCACCGTGTCTGTCTGCATAAACCTGTCTTTTATCTTATCTGTCTTTATTCGTGTGTGTCACCGTTTCTGTCTGCTACTTAAACTGTTTGGCACTTTATATCTGTGTCTTGACACTGTGTCTTGACACTGTGTCTTGACACTGTGTCTTGCCACTGTGTCTTGACACTGTGTCTTGACACTGTGTCTTGACACTGTGTCTTGACACTGTGTCTTGACACTGTCTTGCCACCGTGTCTGTGTCACCCTGAGTGAGAATGTGTGTGTGTGTACTCACCTAATTGTGGTTGCAGGGGTCGAGACTCAGCTCCTGGACCCGCCTCTTCACTGATCGCTACTGGGTCCTCTCTCTCCCTGCTCCATGAGCTTTATCATACCTCGTCTTAAAGCTATGTATGGTTCCTGCCTCCACTTCATCACTTGCTAGACTTCCACTTCCTGACTACTCTATGGCTGAAGAAATACTTCCCAACATCCCTTTGACTCATCTGAGTCTTCAACTTCCAATTGTGACCCCTTGTTTCTGTGTCCCCTCGGAACATCCTGTCTCTATCCACCATGTCTATTCCACGCAGTATTTTGTATGTCGTTATCATGTCTTCCCTAACCCTCCTGTCCTCCAGTGTTGTCAGACCGATTTCCTTTAACCTTTCTTCGTAGGATATTTCCCTTAGCTCTGGAACTAACCTTGTCGCAAACCTTTGCACTTTCTCTAATTTATTGACGTGTTTGACCAGGTGTGGGTTCCAAACTGGTGCTGCATACTCTAGTATGGGCCTGACGTACATGGTGTACAGTGTCTTGAACGATTCCTTACTAAGGTATCGGAACGCTATTCTTAGGTTTGCCAGGCGCCCGTATGCTGCTGCAGTTATTTGGTTGATGTGTGCTTCCGGAGATGTGCTCGGTGTTATACTCACCCCAAGATATTTTTCCTTGAGTGAGGTTTGCAGTCTTTGACCACCTAGACTATACTCTGTCTGCGGTCTTCTTTCCCCTTCCCCGATCTTCATGACTTTGCATTTGGCGGAGTTAAATTCGAGAAGCCAGTTGCTGGACCAGGTGTCCAGCCTGCCCAGGTGTATGTGTGTGAGAGATATTGTGTGTTTGTGTGATTGTGTGTGACTGTGTGTTTGTTTGAGTGAGATTGTGTGTGTTTGTGTGTGTGTGTGTGTGTGTGTGAGTTGTGTGTTTGTGTGTATATTTGTGTGTGTGTGTGTGTGTGTGTGTGTGTGTGTGTTTGTGTGTATGTTTGTGTGTGGGTGTGATTTTGTGTTTTCTTCGACAACCTCATAAATCTGGCTCCCAACCATCATCTTGCTCGGTGATTTCAATTTGTGTCGCCTAAAGTTGAAAACTACATCAAACTCTGATAGTGTGAGAATCCTAGGAAGCAGTCTGAATGAACCCTGGCAGATCTGCCAGGCTGTGGTGATGGTAGTGCAGACATGAAAGCCGCGACATTCAACAGTCTGCTTTTATCAGGCAGTCAATAATAAAGTCTGACCTCAGGCTGGACTTCAAGAGCAGAAGAAACTGTCTTAAGTAACATCTGCTAAGAACTTGCTCTTAACACAATGCATCCAACACATCTTAATTATACAATTGAGGTAAACAAAACGATCGAAATGACTGTGCTTAGACCACAACCTATTCCAAGTCCGTATATGTATGGATACCAAACCTGAGCAGACCACTGCAAAATTTTAAAAGGAATAATTCACTATGTATAATTTAAACAATACAATATTTGTAGATAATTAATCACAACTTTGCTGGTATTACATGAACAAACTGTGTAGACAGTGCCTCAACATTAGCCTAGTTGCCCTAGAAAAATTGGAACACAACTACTCAAACGTCCTACATAGTCCTGAGAACAAAACTAAACACTGAGCAGAGAAATGTGAATTACTAAACTGAACCTTCAAAGTGTCACATGACATTCCTCATAAAATACAATAACAAAATTAATTTGAAAGAATTCGATAATGCTAATACGCAAAATTCCATAGAAATACTACGTTCAATGAATAAAAAGGCACAATACTGTGATTGGAATACACATAGAAGAAACTTATGGCGACGTTTCGACCCAACTTTGACCATTTAACTAGTCATATTACCTCTAGTATTGGGCTTTTTCGTTAATAATAATGTAATCTTCAGTGATGACAGTAATAATAAGTTGTTAAAAAAGAATTGCGAGTAACAGCCTAATAAAATTCACGATTATTTTACAGTAAAAGAGAAGAGTTAAAACAGTAGGGTTATACAGCTCTTGGGACGGAGATGATCTGGTACAATCTAAGGCAGGAGAGGACAACTTCAATTCCTTGGATCAAGAACTCTTCACCGGCATCAAGGCACTCCCCGTTCTTCAAGGATTCAGCGCTACAACTCTTCACGAAACGTGGCCTCAAAATCCACATCTCCCTTAGACTTAAAAAAAAAAAAATCCACTGTTAGCATTGCTTGTGCAATCTGTCCCTCTCCATTAACTCAATGCTTTTTAAGGTTTGTAAATTAACACAGGTGGTAATTACTGAGAGACTAGATACAACCGACCTCCCCCATAGTTGGAAACCTTACTCAAACAGCAGCGCCATTTTATAAAAGTTGAAGTGAAATTATCATAAAAATCTACGGACATAATGGCATGGAATCACAACTCCTCCATTCCATAATAAGCAATCCAAATTCCGGGAAAACGATTTTTTTTTTGGTAGCGCAGTCGTTTTCCCTCAATTAGACCACTACGATGTGATTTGGGAAGGTCCCAATTACATTGTAGGATTCATATATTAATGTATGATAACCTTTCTAAAGGAGCCGCTTAGCCTTATTACATTATTTCATATATTATGTCACTAAGGTCTGGTGAGAGTCTATGGTTTCTCTCGCCTTTAGAAAAATGGTGATGGAAGTGATCCGAGTAGATTAGACAATGATGTTTCATTTAAATGTGTTTTTAATCTCATTTAAGAGGAAAAAGATTCTGTTAATTTTCAGATAGTTATTCATCTGTCTGTCCCATTTACTAATACTTTTCTATAAGGAGTAAAACAAGTGCAAAAATAAATGCATAAGCGCGTAATTAGTAAATGGATTATATTAGGATGACAAAGTTGATCCCATGTATCAGAAATCTTCCCTATGAGGATAGACTGAGGCCCTGAATCTGCACTCTCTAGAAAGGCGTAGAATTAGGGAGGATATGATTGAGGTGTATAAATGAAAGACAAGAATTAATAAAGGGGATGTAAATAGCGTGCTGAAAATATCTAGCCTGGACAGGACTCGCAGCAATGGTTTTAAGTTGGAAAAATTCAGATTCAGGAAGGATATAGGAAAGCACTGGTTTGGTAATAGAGTTGTGGATGAGTGGAACAAACTCTCGAGTACCGTCATAGAAGCTAAGACGTTGTGTAGTTTTAAAAATAGGTTGGATAAATACATGAGTGGGTGTGGGTGGGTGTGAGTTGGACCTGACTAGCTTGTGCTACTAGGTCAGATGCCGTGCTCCTTCCTTAAGTGAATGTGAACTGACCTGACTAGGTTAAGGCATTGGCTTAAGCCGGTGGGAGAATTGGACTTGCCTCGCATGGGCCAGTAGGCATGCTGCAATGTTCCTTCTTTCTTATGTTATGTTCTTATATATTTACTCTTAATATATTTTTAAACAATCATATAATTATAGCCCCTAAAAAATTATTGATTCCACATTTGTATAATAAAATCTAAGAGGTTAGGTACTTTTGACTTTAAAATAATGGATTTTTAGTCAAAACAGATTAACTTTATTGGTAAGCAGAAAATAATCCGAGAAATCATAAATTATGAACAGTTCCAATTTAAAATGCGATACTATCATCTAACTGAAGACAAACCCAGTCCTCCCAGGCAAGACACCGTGGAGCAGAGCTGAAGACAAACCCAGTCCTCCCTGGCAAGACACTGTAGAGCAGAGCTGAAGAGAATACGTATGAATCGTCTGGTTCATTGTTAAAATTATGATCAAGATTTAAACCTATCACCAAAAAGCTTAGACTCCTGAAAACTCTTCCCGAAAAGCGGCTGAAACCAGACGCCATGTTGCAATCTTAGCGGAGATACCATAGGCGACTTACCACAGGAAATGTCGAAACATCGTGACCACAAATAAAAATGCTTTAGGATATTACCGAAGAAAATTCCACTGATAAAGCCGCATAAGAAGCTTCACGAAAGCCAAGAAAATCATTAATCTACAGTTTTTGAGGCAATGTACATCTTCCGCATGACAGACATGAATCATGCACAACACTGTTTACATATACCCCATGAAACAAATGAACTTTATTACAGCACCTTCCTCACTCGACTGTTTCTTAAAAATAATGATAGACCTTTTGTGAAAAACTAGCACGTATGTGAAAAAAAACCGAGAGGCTCGAGTGATTAGGAAAGGAAGATTGAAAAATTATGGAAAAAATCTTTTCTTACCAAAATATAGTGCATCAATCTGGCAACATTTTGGTGTAATCAGCTTGTTTCTATCATATTTCTAAGTATGTTTTTTCTTAAATGTATTTTTTTGGTTTTTGCTGTCATAAATAATACATGATAAATTAGACACATATGCAACACTTGGGTATCTTAATTGAGGAAACGTTTCGCCACACAGTGGCTTCATCAGTCCATACAAAGGAGAATCATGAAGATCAGGAGAAGTTTGAGGTAATCAGTCCCTCGGCCTTGAGTCGATGTAGTCAGTCCATCAATCTTGAACAGAATACAGCATATGTGCGAAGGAGAAGCTTATATACCGTAGGCAGGAGAGGTGCAGCAGTCGTAGGTTGTGTCACATTTGTCCAATGTGGAAGTAGGTCGTGCCCAAGGGTTAGGCAAGCGAAGAATTCCCTGTATTAAGATACCAAGATGTTGCTGTGTCAGACAGGATGTAGATGAATGGTTCAGAGAACCGACAAGTTGATAAATTAGACACATATGCAACACTTGGGTATCTTTATTGAGGAAACGTTTCACCACATAGTGGCACATATGCTGTATTCTGTTCAAGATTGATGGACTGACTACATCGACTCAAGGCCGAGGGACTGATTACCTCAAACTTCTCCTGATCTTCATGATTCTCCTTTGTATGGACTGATGAAGCCACTGTGTGGCGAAAAATTTCCTCAATAAAGATACCCAAGTGTTGCATATGTGTCTAATTTATCAACTTGTCGGTTCTCTGAACCATTCATTTACATAAACAATGCATGTTGGCAATTAGTGTTTTTTTTTCCTCCCAAAATTACGATTTTTATGATTGTTTCATTCAAAATACACTACATAGCAACATCTCTGATGCCTCCATTTAAGTGCAAAAAACTAATGCTAGCTCAGTGGCCTCTGGGGTCTCAACAAGTGTTGACATGTGCAACACGCTGAGATTTAGCGCGCCGTATCCATAGAGTTTTACAGAAAAACATATATGAATAACTCAGAAATAAGTTATTGACATTGTGTGCCATTTTTTGCGAAAAGTATTAATAAGATTGTCATGATTTTTGCACACATTATTCAGTAATGATGGCGCTACAACCACCCTATGAGGATTTCCGATATCGTTTACAGCTTTGTTTTTATTGATTTTTTCCCCACAAAAAAAAAAAACACTAACTTCAACATTTTTTATTATGGAATCTACTGACATTTTCGCTAAAAAGGCCTGGGTCAACAATTATATAGCCTTTATCTTTCATCTGATGTTAACTAGAGCATTGTAAATTTTCCCAATTTTGTAGAAAAAGGAAAGTTTTGTGACCCATAAAATTTGGCACAATTTATTTTTTTCTTTCTAACTTAAAGGTAAAAAGTCACAACAAACACAGTGTATAGGTTTTTAAAAGCTGTATAAATCACTGTGAAAATTTCATTGAAATTAGACCAAAATAAAAAAAAAGTGTGATTTCGTTCGCACCGAAGCTGAGTTTCGAGTATTTAACATTTTTCAGACGACGAGAGTAAATTTCTTTCATATCCTGAAAACCTTTCTGTAGGCAATCTTGCAAAAGCACGAAAAATTGTATGGTGATACCTAGAAGATGTGGAAAAAAAGACGCTTATGTACTGTTCAGGACATTTATTAGAGGAAACGTTTCGTCACAAGGGCTTCTTGAGTGTGTATGCAAAGAGCGGTTGCATATTATGAAGTCAACTAGGACTGAGGAGAGTACAGACAAGGCAGCACTGTTTCACGTCTTGAAGTTGACAGTCACAGTGTCATCTAATATATCAGAACTGAAGCACAGTAGCAGCAGCCGCATTCCTGCTACAGTGACCCACTGACAGGCACAACCAAATATGCAAACCTATCTGAAATGAGTGGTACGGTTTGGCAACTTTTTGGTCAGGACCTGGTTTATGCCATCATACTATGGCAAGATAAAGTCTTGCCATAGTAAAATCATTAAAAGAAAATGTGAAATCATTGAAAGGGAATGTGGAGCCGATACACATACTGAACCGGTGGGGTCACTGCGTATCATACTCTTATGTGGAAGAAACTGATATATTCCTTTGCCTGCAGAAGCTGGAATGCTCAGGCGGTGGTGTTGCTTTTCTAGGAAACATACATCCAGAGGTGTTCATAACCTTAGCCTGGAATTACATTAATCGACTAGATGAAACGGTAAGTGGCGACGAGACATCCCACAGTCAGTGGAATTGCAGTCCAGACCATAATACGACCCCAGTCCTTCAGAACCAGGCACTGAACCTTTGATACTGTCCACCGATAGAATCTGTGAAGGCTGACACTGTAGCTGTCGTGCTACATTAAAAAAAAGATAATTTTGTGTAGATACTTTCCCACGTGTTTGACTCAGCAGGACTGGCTTCAACTTCCTGATCCACAAGAAGATCGCAAAGAATGCTACCTTCACTGTTTTTCAATGATCCTACGGTACAGTTGTCTACCGTATGTGAAGTGCTGTGTGTATTTGATAAACATTATGTTAAAAATACTGACATACCATGGAAGCATCTAGAGTAGTTCAAGATCATTCTCAGACTGGGTGTCTTCCACTCCATAGGCATCCTATTGTCAACCATTGGGCAGAGGTTCTAAGATGCAGGACTCAGGGTCCTTGTATAGAAGCGGCTGTCATTGCTGATGGCTCCATGGCCTCTTCTATACCAGTGATCATTATCACCCTTACGGCTTTACACGACACTGTGCCTAATTACCAATACTGCAATCCCCCACAATTCGCTGACTGCCGCGATAAATCTATTGCAATATCACACCTCACTAGTTACAAATGCTGCAGTGCCACATAAAATCACTAATTGTCATGGCTACACTACTTTAAAATCACATACCTCACTAGATACCAATGTTGCAATCTCAAACTACACATTACTGCCATGGTACTACTGATTATCACTGTACCACTACCACAGATTTATGTGATACTGTCATTAGTTACCAATGTCACAGTCTCACATAACATACCACTAATTGCCTATGTACAACTGTGTAGCTCCACACATCACTACTACTAAATGGAAGGGGTTGCCTTATTGCTGGCAACTGTTGCTGTGCTCTTCTATTAGTCAGCCTGATCACGATAATGAACTATTACTGGTTATTGTCAACAATATCTCTTTTTCTCGTCTCGAAGTGGGTAAGGAAGTGTGGGGGAGGGGTGAAGGACACAGAGATATCTGTATTCTTCCACCAATGTACTGGTTACTTTAGATATGTGCAACTGAACACTGCTGGTTGCTCCTTGTTGGCCGCTAACAGATTACCCAACAACTGATTTCTGAGGCTTCCTTCGTTCATTAAATATTTTGTCAGGAACTGCCCTGACACGGGTGTATCAGATGACCCTTCACTGGTTCCTAGAAGAATCGGTGATGTACAGGAGGGGCAATGTTAATAATCCAATGGCTGGGTCCCGGTGATCCCATAGCTATTGGCAAGGAGGGATGATTGTGGTCTTGTAATCCCAGAGTTGTACGCCCTATAGCGTACAAAATTTTAGCTACTGTTAGTGATGAGGAGAGACTGTGTCTTCAATCCGGGTTTTTTAGATGATACTGGTATTCTCAAACTCAACAAGCTCTTATCTCAGGGCCAACCCCGAATTTGGAGCACATCCCGAGCACATGATGACTAGGTCTGACCACCACTCCTGGCTGCCAGGCAGGTTCAGTATATATATGGTATACCTTACCTTTGATATACCTTTGAAGAGTTTCGAAAGTTTCACTACTCTCGGAGCCCGGCCATGGGCCAGACTCGTCTCATGCTTGCCTGGTCAATCAGGCTGTTGCAGCTGGAGACCCGCTGCCCCACATATCCATCACAGCCTGGTTGATCTGGCACCTGGTGCCAGATCAACCAGTTTCCTCTTGAAGAGCTTCTACACTTGTTCCAGCCGTGTTTCTGATATCTTCTGGTAAGATGCTGAATAGTCTGGGACCCCGAATGTTGATACAGTGTTCCCTTATTGTCCCCACCGCACCCCTGCTCCTCACGGGGTTTATTTTGCACTTCCTCCCATATCTCTCACTCCAGTATGTTGTTATGGCAGTGTGCAGATTTGGGACCAGGCCCTCGAGTACTTTCCAGGTATATATTATCATGTATCTTTCTCTCCTCCGCTCCAATGAGTACATGTTCAAGATTTTAGGCGTTCCCAGTAATTTAGGTGTTTCACTGGCTCAATGTGAGCCGTAAACGATCTCTGTATTTGTTCCAGCTCTGATATTTCTCCTGCTTTGAACGGGGCCGTCAGCACTGAGCAATATTCTAAGTGAGGAAGCACTAGCGATTTGAAGAGTGTCACCACTGGTATTATTTCCCTTGTTTTGAAAATTCTCAATATCCACCCCGTCATCCTCCTGGTTGTCGTGAGCTTTGTCTTATGCTCTTTAAAAGAAAGGTCAGCTGATATAATTATTCCAAAGTCTTTTAAGTGTTCCTTTCGTTCTATTTGGTGACCCTCTAGAGTTTTGTATACAGTGTTCCTTCTGAGTTCTTCATTCTTTCCATACCTAAGCAGCTGAAACTTATCACCATTGAACGTCATGTTGTTCTCCACTGCCCACTGGAAGACCCTGCTTATGTCTTCCTGTAATTTTTCAGTGTCCTCTACCGTAGAGACTTTCATGTTTATTTTAGTGTCATCTGCAAATGATACAGAAGTGTGCTGGGTGTTTTTATCTATGTCTTCTATGAGGATGAGAAACAGCAGAGATGCGAGGACAATACCTTGGGGAACTGAGCTTTTTACCTCTCTGATGCTGGATCTTGCTCTGTTTACTACTACTTTCTGAGTTCTGTGTGTTAGGAACCCGAAAATTCATCTGCCTACCTTCCCAGTAATGCCTATGGCCCTCATTTTGTGTGCTATCACTCCATGATCGCATTTGTCAAACGCCTTTGCAAAATCTGTGTAAATCACATCTGCGTTTTGGTCGCCTTCCAATGCCTCCGTAATTCTGTCATAATGGTTCAGCAGCTGTGACAGGCATGATCGTCCCGCTCTAAAGACATGCTGGTTTGGGTTATGTTTGTTGTGCTGGTCCATGAAATTTGTAATCTGCCGTCTCATCACTCTTTCAAAGATTTTATGATGTGAGAAGTGAGGGCTACTGGTCTGTAATTTTTAGCTAATGCTCTACTACCTCCCTTATGCAAAGGAGCTATGTCTGCACTCTTTAAGTCCTCTGGTATTTCACCTAGATCTAAGCTCTTTCTCCAAAGAATACTGAGGGCTCGTGCTAGTAGTACTTTGCATTTCTTTATAAATAGGGCATTCCATGAATTTGGTCCAGGTGCTGAGTGAGTGGGCAGACCAACTAATGTCAGTTTAGTTGGTCTGCGCGGCCTTCTGCTGGAGTGAAAAACGTTTCTGCATTCTCCACCTTGCTGTCATTTAGTGGGTTGCTGAACATCGACTCATACTGTTTCTTTTAGAATTTCACTTATTTCCTGTTCATCGTCAGTATACGAATCTCCTCTCAATAATGGTCCAATTCAACAGGTAGTTCTTAGCTTGGATTTTGCATAGGAACAGAAATATTTTGAGTTTCTTGCAATATACTGTTTTGCCCTTTGTACTTCTGTTAGGTATGACATCTTAAGGTTTTGCTCTAATTCAGTGATCTCTAGGTTAAGACTATCTCTCCTCTGTTGCAACATATTTGTGTTTTTCAGCAATTCCGCAACCCGTTTCCTTCTCCTGTACCATCTCCTACACTCTCTCTCTATATCTGATCTTCTTCTGGGTTTCCTGAATGGTATGTGCTTCATACATACCTTGTATGCTTCTGTATTCAGCTTCTCTAGGCACTGGTGGGGATTTAGGGTGCTCATGTCTGATTCCCATGATATGTCTGATAGCTCTTGGTTTATTTTTTCCCAGTCAATTCTATGGTTGTTAAAATTAAACTTACTGAACATCCCGTCTCTAACATTAGTGCCGCAGTTCCCTAACCCTGAGTTAATACTCGTTTGAACTTCTATGATGTTATGATCAGAGTATATTGTTTTTTCACTATTATGTCTCTGATTAATTCCTCGTTGTTTGGGAATATCAAATCCAGGGTATTTTCATTTCTAGTGGGATCAATTATCTGTTGGTTCAGTGAGTACTTTTCACAAAGCCTCATTAGTTCCCTGGTATGTGCCTGTTGAGCCAGGGTGCTTCCAGGAGATATTTCTGGTATAACATTATGTTGCCTCATCTTCCATTTTACATGAGGAAGATTAAAATCTCCAAGGAGCAAAATATTTGGTATATGATTTTATAGCCTATGCAGATAGCTATTTATCTTTCTTAACTGATCTGTGAATTCCTCAGCAGTTGCTGATGGAATTCAACTTTAATGCCTAGGATATTACTATATAATTCGTAGAGTTCAACACTTCTGTGCAACAGAGAGTATCTTTTACATAGAGTCCTACTCCTCCCTGTGACCTATCACATGTTGTAGGTGTCTATCTGAATCTCTCCGTCCAAAACATTCCTTGTATGTGTTTCTGTAAATGCTCCAAACATGGCATTCGCTTCTGATAGCCCACTGACATAACTATCTTTGTTGTTTTTATTTGTTTTCAAACCCTGAATATTTGCAAATATGAAGCAGGAATTACCATTTGGGATGTTTTGTTTTGCTATGTGTTTAATTAGTACCACTGGTGATGTACTACCTGGTATGGTCCCTGGTGTACATACCCCTGATTTCTCCAGTACTGGCTTTGCATTTGATTGTGTATTCGGCCCTGATGGGTTGATGCCTGGTTTGGTAGGTTTCATTGTGCTGTCCATCTGTTCCCTTTTTGCCTCTTTCTTTGGTCCGATAGCTTCTCTACGTCTAAAAAAAGATTGCTGTTCATTTTCCATTTCTCTGATTTCTCTGTAGCGCCGCATTCCTTTTACATGATGGTCTGGGCAGCTCAGGTCATAACATTCTCTGAACTGTGTCGAAGCTCTGCACATGTTGAGAACATGTTGAGAAAGGGAAAGCGACACTTTCTCTTCCTCAACATGTTCGCATATTTTCTGTTGTGTTTATTCCAGCAAGCTCTGCCATATAGGCATATACCTTTTGCATAGTATCTGCAAATGTTCTGACTGCCTATATTTACTGAGTTTGAGTCTTTCCCAAGTTCCCCCACCTGATCTGTATTCTCTTGTTTTCTTTCATCTGGTGGTGGTTTATTCGTCAGGAAAGAGCACAACGTCTCCTAACATTTGTTTTAATCAGGGGATTAGTTCGGTGGTTATTCATCAACTGCTTTACGCCCCATTTGATTTTACACTTCATTTAACAAAGGATTACCACATATGATGTTCATATCCTTATGGGTATTCCTGGAAATCCCTACCTTATACATGGCAAAAGCTTCATGCTGTGATTGGCTAGCCAAAGCAGCAAATCACAGTACTGTAAATTAATGAAGAGCACCAAAAAATTTAATAGCGATTTGCAGCTGCTTGCTGACATTCTACTGGCTGAGCAAGCAGTGTCCACCATCCAATCACTGTTGCGCTCACACAAGCCACGCAAGCCAAGCTCTCCCATTGGATGACTTTACCTCGAGAATGTTTCCAATCGACAATCCTGTTTGAAATCGAGCTTATTGGCCGAATAAAGGATAAACAAGCAGAAAATTGTCGCGCTCGTAACAATATTTATGATAATCAGAATGCTTAACGAGAGTTTCTATTATGTTGAAACTGAAAAAAAAAATAAATGCGAGATAATATAGCAACAATTTAAGATCTCATTTTTAATTCTTGTACTTGAAGATTGTTTAATTTAATACTATTTTCAGATATTGTTTATAATATATTAATAAGAATAATGTCTTAATGCAGTTTGTTATTGTGGTAACATACTCAAAGTCTTTAAAAGTTTGTTGAAAGATTCCAAAATCGAATGACAAAACTTTCCACTCGCAGGATCACTATGTTAATGTTCCAATATGCAAATTAACCACCGCAGTAACCTATTGATCTCCACATAGTTTACTGCTGTTGGGAGTTTATTCTAAATCAGAGATGATGGCTTAGGATGAGAGACTTCAGGAAAGAAAGGATAGGATAATGACATACAAAATACTTGAGAGAGACCTACAAGCAACTTGCCAACCATATAACTACGACGAAAGCGAAAAAAAACATAAATTTAGGCAAATAATTAAAATGCCTTAGGCGGTCAGCCGCACACCACAGGCTAGAGAGAGGCACAGCACCACCTGAAAACAGGTGGTTATTCCTGGTGAAGCAGAGTCAAACACCCACGTCTTGATGAACCATGTTTAACTTGTGAACCAAAAGGCCCACTGAGCCCATCAATTCCCAAAGGACATATGTATATATGTTGCCCATGAAGTCACTTAAGCAGAAGTCTACTATACAGCTGCTTATACATTTCGAGACACCAACATGACCAGGGCACCAGGAAAATGCCACATTAACTCTGCCGTGAGCAGACACTTGGTGACGCTCCCAGGAGCTGCCTGGTGAGGCTGTCTTCTGTGTCATGGATGATTCCCTGTCCTCTCGTCAATATGCCTTTTACATGAACACAAATAATAATTTAAATTCCAATTAGTCGAGGGTCTTTCATACATGAGTCTGTTACTTTTTGTACATGTATGGGTGCCAGGCATTGGTGATGGTGCAAGACACTAGTGGTGGTGCCAGTATTAGTGGTGGTGCAAGGTAATGGTGGTGGTGCAAGGCACTGGTGGTGGTGCAAGGTAATGGTGGTGGTGCCAGGCACTGGTGGAGTGAGTGTAGGGAAGGAGGTGGAGCAAGTGGAGGGGAAGGTGTAGCGAGTGTAGGGAAGGTGGGACGAGGTAGGGGAGGTGGAGCGATTGTAGGGAAGGAGGTGGAACGATTGTAGGGGAAGGAGGTGGAGCGATTGTAGGGGAAGGAGGTGGAGCGATTGTAGGGGAAGGAGGTGGAACGATTGTAGGGGAAGGAGGTGGAGCGATTGTAGGGGAAGGAGGTGGAGCGATTGTAGGGGAAGGAGGTGGAGCGATTGTAGGGGAAGGAGGTGGGCGAGTGTAGGGAGGTGGTGGAGAGGGGTAGTGAGGTGGTGTCGCAAAACAGTGTTGCTGCCAGATTATAGGTTGATTTTGAATTGCACTGTACAAGTAATATCAGCTGACTTTTCCAAACAAGACACAGAAATGTCTTCTCAAAAGAATTCATTTTTCTAAAACCTTAGAAATATTTGCACGATTTTCCAGGTCTGCTTTTTCGTTGCCGAATATTCTACAATGACCAGACACGAACAAAGTGATGGACGCACGAATTCAACTTCCTAATAATGCTGCCTCTTACATAATTCGTGGATATGACTAAATTTTATAGAGAACAACGTTAATACGTAGACGGGAAAAAAAACTGCCGTGAATTAAATTTACTAGGTACTCAACACTTGAGCAAGAGCGAAAAGTTGGGCAGTAAAGAATGATGCATGATTCGGCAACCGATATCGGAAGAAATATTCCTTCTCCAGGTGGCTACTTTCCACACAGTCACTGTCTGGATGGTGATAGTGGTGAGGCAGAGCTCTATACGCTCCTTGAAGCTCTTGTAGACGATCTCCTATGAATTTTGTTTTGATGCTGGACTCCATAAAGTGCGAACATTAATGCGTTAAGTTTCCCATTGAGCAAACTTTCACATATTATTAACCTGAGTCAACTACAATCAAGAGTCTGTTAAATGAAAATAGGTTTTAACGACCAGGGACACTCTGTCTGGAACAGTGTCTGACGACGCCAGGAACTTATGTTGACTATCTTTGCAATAGTATCTGTCAGCCATGGACCTGTGATGACTGTCGTGGAATAGTGTCTGTCGGTCAAGGACTTACGCTGACTGTTGGGGAATCACTGATATTGCAGAACTTTGTAGGCGTGATTCAACAAGTTCGGAAAAAAGCCCAGTTTCCAATTCTAATCATTCAGCTCTAGTGCAATGGTAATTTGCAGCATGCACATGTGTATGATATATTTCTAAGTCCACAGCAGGATTCAAACCTGCAAACTCGACATCAGAGTACCGTGTTTGCAGGTTCGAATCGTGAGAGACAGTTTGTAAATATATATATATATATACAGTATATATTTATTTTTTCATTTTTTTTATTAACACATCGGCCGTTTCCCACCAAGGCAGGGTGGCCCGACAAAGAAAAACTTTCATCATCACTCACTCCATCATTGTCTTGCCAGAGGTGTGCTTACACTACAGCTACAAAACTGCAACATTAAAACCCCTCCTTGCCTACACTCCAACAGCACGTCAAGTCCTAAAACCATTTGTCTCCATTCGCTCCTATCTAACACGCTCACGCACGCTTGCTGGAAGTCCAAGCCCTCGAACACAAAACCCCCTTTACCCCCTCCCTCCAACCTTTTCTAGGCCGACCCCTACCCCGCCTTCCCTCCACTACAGATTTATACACTCTCGAAGTAATTCTATTTCGTTCCAT
>WNWK01012603.1:0-58876 GCA_009830355.1 Cherax destructor
TCAGGAAGCACTTTACTGGGCTGTCCCGGAAGCACTTTACTGGGCTGTCAGGAAGCACTTTACTGGGCTGTCAGGAAGCACTTTACTGGGCTGTCAGGAAGCACTTTACTGGGCTGTCAGGAAGCACTTTACTGGGCTGTCAGGAAGCACTTTACTGGGCTGTCAGGAAGCACTTTACTGGGCTGTCAGGAAGCACTTTACTGGGCTGCCAGGAAGCACTTTACTGGGCTGCCAGGAAGCACTTTACTGGGCTGTCAGGAAGCACTTTACTGGGCTGTCAGGAAGCACTTTACTGGGCTGACAGGAAGCACTTTACTGGGCTGTCAGGAAGCACTTTACTGGGCTGCCAGGAAGCACTTTACTGGGCTGTCAGGAAGCACTTTACTGGGCTGTCAGGAAGCACTTTACTGGGCTGCCAGGAAGCACTTTACTGGGCTGTCAGGAAGCACTTTACTGGGCTGTCAGGAAGCACTTTACTGGGCTGTCAGGAAGCACTTTACTGGGCTGTCAGGAAGCACTTTACTGGGCTGTCAGGAAGCACTTTACTGGGCTGCCAGGAAGCACTTTACTGGGCTGTCAGGAAGCACTTTACTGGGCTGCCAGGAAGCACTTTACTGGGCTGTCAGGAAGCACTTTACTGGGCTGTCAGGAAGCACTTTACTGGGCTGTCAGGAAGCACTTTACTGTGCTGTCAGGAAGCACTTTACTGGGCTGTCAGGAAGCACTTTACTGGGCTGTCAGGAAGCACTTTACTGGGCCAGGAAGCACTTTACTGGGCTGCCAGGAAGCACTTTACTGGGCTGCAGGAAGCACTTACTGGGCTGCAGGAAGCACTTTACTGGGCTGCCAGGAAGCACTTTACTGGGCTGTCAGGAAGCACTTTACTGGGCTGTCAGGAAGCACTTTACTGGGCTGCCAGGAAGCACTTTACTGGGCTGTCAGGAAGCACTTTACTGGGCTGCCAGGAAGCACTTTACTGGGCTGTCAGGAAGCACTTTACTGGGCTGTCAGGAAGCACTTTACTGGGCTGCCAGGAAGCACTTTACTGGGCTGCAGGAAGCACTTTACTGGGCTGTCAGGAAGCACTTTACTGGGCTGTCAGGAAGCACTTTACTGGGCGTCAGAAGCACTTTCTGGGCTGCAGGAAGCACTTTACTGGGCTGTCAGGAAGCACTTACTGGGCTGCAGGAAGCACTTACTGGGCTGCAGGAAGCACTTTACTGGGCTGTCAGGAAGCACTTTACTGGGCTGCTCAGGAAGCACTTTACTGGGCTGCCAGGAAGCACTTTACTGGGCTGCCAGGAAGCACTTTACTGGGCTGTCAGGAAGCACTTACTGGCTGTCAGGAAGCACTTTACTGGGCTGTCAGAAGCACTTTACTGGCTGCAGGAAGCACTTTACTGGGCTGTCAGGAAGCACTTTACTGGCTGCAGGAAGCACTTTACTGGGCTGTCAGGAAGCACTTTACTGGGCTGTCAGGAAGCACTTTACTGGGCTGCCAGGAAGCACTTATGTGAAGACTCTGGGCTGCCAGGAAGCACTTTACTGGGCTGCAGGAAGCACTTTACTGGGCTGTCAGGAAGCACTTTAGCTGTGAAGCACTTTACTGGGCTGTCAGGAAGCACTTTACTGGGCTGTCAGGAAGCACTTTACTGGGCTGGGCCAGGAAGCACTTTACTGGGCTGTCAGGAAGCACTTTACTGGGCTGCCGGAAGCACTTTTGGGCTGCCAGAAGCACTTTACTGGGCTGTCAGGAAGCACTTTACTGGGCTGCCAGGAAGCACTTTACTGGGCTGTCACGAAGCACTTTACTGGGCTGCCAGGAAGCACTTTACTGTGCTGTCAGGAAGCACTTTACTGGGCTGCCAGTAAGCACTTTACTGGGCTGCCAGAAAGCACTTTACTGAGCTGTCAGGAAGCACTTTACTAGGCTGTCAGGAAGCACTTTACTGGGCTGTCAGGAAGCACTTTACTGGGCTGCCAGGAAGCACTTTACTGGGCTGCCAGGAAGCACTTTACTGGGCTGCCAGGAAGCACTTTACTGGGCTGCCAGGAAGCACTTTACTGGGCTGCCAGGAAGCACTTTACTGGGCTGTCAGGAAGCACTTTACTGGGCTGCCAGGAAGCACTTTACTGGGCTGTCAGGAAGCACTTTACTGGGCTGTCAGGAAGCACTTTACTGGGCTGCCAGGAAGCACTTTACTGGGCTGTCAGGAAGCACTTTACGGGCTGCCGAGCACTTAGGCTGTCAGGAAGCACTTTACTGGGCCGCCAGGAAGCACTTTACTGGGCTGTCAGGAAGCACTTACTGAGCTGTCAGGAAGCACTTTACTGGGCTGTCAGGAAGCACTTACTGGGCTGCCAGGAAGCACTTTACTGGGTGTCAGAAGCCTTTATTGGGCTGTCAGAAGATACTGGGCTGTCAGGAAGTTTACTGCTGCGGAAGCCCTTTACTGGCTGCAGGAAGCACTACTGGGTGCAAGATTTACTGGGCTGTCAGGAACACTTACGGCTGTCAGGAAGCACTTAGGGTCAGGAAGCACTTTACTGGGCTGTCATGAAACACTTTATGGGCTGCCAGGAAACTAGCTTGTATCAACACTTCCTTAATGAGTGGAGTGACGGGGTCACTAGAAGCAGCTGGTGCTGTTATCAGTGCTCAGGACCCCAGTGGAATTAAGTCAGGGACCTCAGTGGTGATATGTCAAAGACCCCAATGGTAATTAGTCAAGGACCCCAATGGTAATGAGTCAAGGACCCCAATGGTAATTAGTCAAGGACCCCAATGGTAATAAGTCAAGGACCCCAATGGTAATAAGTCAAGGACCCCAATGGAAATGAGTCACTCTCTCTCTCTCTCTCTCTCTCTCTCTCTCTCTCACTCACTCTCTCATGACAAGGTAGAGAATGGCAGTCATGACTCATGGGACCCCAATCGAAATGAGTCAAGGACCCCAATGGTAATAAGTCAAGGCCCCCAATAAAAATAAGATAAAGACCCCAATAAAAATAAGCTAAGGACCCCAATAGAAATAAGCTAAAGACCCCAATGGAAATAAGTAACTTTGACTTTTTTGGGTTCTCCTGGTGGGTAATTTACACATGTTTGTTACTATGTACAATAATTGTACTGGAGCTGGATTGACCTGAGCGTCGGTATGAAGGGGATGGAAGATGGATGGGTAAGGATAGAAATATGGGAAAAGGTTTGGGAAGGGTAGGAGGTGGGAATGGACAGGTGAGTGGCACGTCTACTCTGGGCGACCTGTACAGATAAACTGCAGGTGACATGTGCAGATAAACTGCAGGTGACATGTGCAGATAAACTGCAGGTGACATGTGCAGATAAACTGCAGGTGACATGTGCAGATAAACTGCAGGTGACATGTGCAGATAAACTGCAGGTGACATGTACAGATAAACTGCAGGTGACATGTGCAGATAAACTGCAGGTGACATGTGCAGATAAACTGCAGGTGACATGTGCAGATAAACTGCAGGTGACATGTGCAGATAAACTGCAGGTGACATGTGCAGATAAACTGCAGGCGACATGTGCAGATAAACTGCAGGTGACATGTGCAGATAAACTGCAGGCGACATGTGCAGATAAACTGCAGGTGACATGTGCAGATAAACTGCAGGTGACATGTGCAGATAAACTGCAGGCGACATGTGCAGATAAACTGCAGGCGTTGTTGATAGTTGTGTGTGATGCTGAGACGAGTTGTATCAGCTGATGAGGCGGGTGTGGGTGTACTGCAGGAGGGCTGCAGGCGGCGGTGGGAGAGGCACAGAAGGCACCTGTATCAGGGTCGATTAAACAATAATTGTACTTATGTATACCTGTACCTAAATAAACTTACTTAACAGCTGGCCACTACTGCCACTGTTCACCTAGCAGTAAGTAGGTACCTGGGTGCTTCTCACATTACACCTGCTCCCAGTGTTCACCTAACAGTAAGTAGGTACCTGGGTGCTTCTCACATTACACCTGCTCCCAGTGTTCACCTAACAGTAAGTAGGTACCTGGGTGCTTCTCACATTACACCTGCTCCCAGTGTTCACCTAACAGTAAGTAGGTACCTGGGTGCTTCTCACATTACACCTGCTCCCAGTGTTCACCTAACAGTAAGTAGGTACCTGGGTGTTAGTCACATTACATCTGCTGTCGCTGTTCACCTAGCAGTAAGTAGGTACCTGGGTGTTAGTCACATTACACCTGCTGTCAGTTTTCACCTAGCAGTAAGTAGGTACCTGGGTGTTAGTCACCTTACACCTGCTGTCACTGTTCACCTAGCAGTAAGTAGGTACCTGGGTGTTAGTCACCTTACACCTGCTGTCAGTGTTCACCTGGCAGTAAGTAGGTACCTGGGTGTTAGTTACCTTACACCTGCTGCCAGTTTTCTCCTAGCAGTAAGTAGGTACCTGGGTGTTAGGTAACTGTTGTGGGAGGCATCCTGGGGGAGAAGATTGAAGGCCTACTGTGGAAATAAGCCAGTCTGGGGACAGTGGCTTGATTGGGTTATCTTGTGTGTTTGTTTACTCATCTATTTGTGGTTGCAGGATCGATTCACAGCTCCTGGCCCCGCTTTTTCGCTGGTATCGTGTGTGTGTGTACTCATTTTGGTTGCAGGGGTCGATTCACAGCTCCTGGCCCTCTCCTCTTCGCTGGTGTGTGTGTATGAGTGCCAGAGAATATTTTGGCTGTAAACAAGTCACGTTGATATTGGCCAGTCACTCTCTCTCTCTCTCTCTCTCTCTCTCTCTCTCTCTCTCTCTCTCTCTCTCTCTCTCCTCTCTCACTCACTCTCTCATGACAAGGTAGAGAATGGCAGTCATGACTCATGGGAAAATTGTATATATGATCGATAACGAAATACTGCAGGAATACCACCATGTACTCACCTATTTGTGGTTGCAGGGGTCGATTCACAGCTCCTGGCCCCGCCTCTTCACTGTGTGAACACTGCATACTAGGGGCTTTAGGCATGTACACCTCATGTAAACTCAATAACCAAATGTAATTCTTTGTATCATGTCCAAATAAATTATTATTATTATTATTATTATTATTATTATTATTATTATTATTATTATTATACTGTGAACTCCAGGTAGAACGGAATTCCAACCTTGTCTTTTGAACCTCTGTAGAAATTATTATTATTATTATTATTATTATTATTATTATTATTATTATTATTATTATTATTATTATTATTATTATTATTATTATTATATAGTAGGAGGAAGGTAATTTGAGTTTGCCCGAAATGTTTTACCCAACTATTGGCTTTACCATTTAAGTAACCAATCACATATAAAAAACATAAAAAATATTCCTTTTCGAAAATAAACATTTTAGATGAAATGACGATATATTTTATTTCTTATTTTTATTTATTTATTTTTTTATTCGTGAAAGCGAGAGGAAAAAAGATGGCGGCGCTGGCCAGGCTGAGCAGGACGTCTTTTAGGCTTAATAATGGCATTTTAAAGGCCGTTAATGGTGCTTTCGTGCCCAGTAATGCTGTCTTCGTGCCCAGGGCAGTGAGGGTAGTGGGTATATCCACGTCCAAGAAGAACAAGGACACTGTGACGGTCACGGACGCTGTGGTGGAGCAGACGAAGGTTAACACTGAGCAAACAGCTGTGACTAAGGTACTGTTGTGACCCTTGTAGGTTTAGCGTTTCGTTTTGATTATAATAAGTGTAAGTTGGTACTGTTACTGTTGTCACGGTTACTCTTGCTGTTGTCACGGTTACTCTTGCTGTTGTCACGGTTACTGTTACGGTTACCGTTAGTTACTGTTAGTTACTGTTACAGTTACTGTCACAGTTACTGTGTCACAGTTACTGTTGTCACAGTTACTGTTGTCACAGTTACTGTTGTCACAGTTACTGTTGCTACACTTACTGTTGTTAGTTACTTTTGTTGCGATTACTGTTACGGTTACTGTTGTTGCCACGGTCACTGTTGTTGTCAATGTGACTTGTAATCGTCACAACTAATAATAGTCACGTCACGACTAATAACGTCACCTCATGAGTAATAATAGTCACTTCATAACCAGTAATATTTATATTTTTATATTTAAAACTGTGCCACAATTTTAAAGTAGATTTAATACTGTGCCTTAATTTGCCTTGCCATTGTTATTAGTCTACCTCCTTCCGCTGTGGTCGAGGTTTCTTTTCTGAACACTGGAGGGCAGGGCTCGATATGGTGTACGCTGTCAGTGGCCTTATAAACTCCAACAAAAACAACAACATATTGTCACTTCACGACCAATGCTATTGTCATGACCTAAAATTGTTAGATGCTGTGCGGTAAGTTCTTGACTTACATATTGGGGACAACCTGAATTGTGTAGTATAATAATCATAATACATGAAGTCTTCAGCTTATGAACATATTGGGGACCTTCTGTACAATATAGAAGGTCCCCAACGTGTTTATAAGCCGAGGACTTCCTGTATACACTGTACATACTATAGTTTATACCTAGATGTTTGACACATTAATCTTTTAAATTTAACTACATTTTTATTTATATATTTCAGAACTGGATCAGTTGGGGCTTCAGTTATGATTCAGAAGTCGAGGACAACACAATGATGCATCTCACCTTCTTCTTCGGTGTAACTCTTTGTATAGTGACTATAGGATTCGTCTGGGCTTACCTGCCAGATTACAGGTTAGACTACTAATGACTCACGAAATCATAATAACAGGATTTCAAACCATGGAACGGGTGGGGTTTGAACCCATTGCCTGGAGTTTTACGACTCACTCACCATGGGTTTAAACTCCACTCGTTCCATGGTTTGATTAGACTACTAATGTGTCCTGAAGGCTGTTACGACCTTATGCTGTACAGTCAGGTCTCGATTAGTGAAAATAATGAATCCTGTGAAGTGGTCATATTATTCAAATTTGCACTATTTGAATCATATATAATTTTTGCTCATGATTTAAAGAGTTTGTGGAAAAACTAGCATTAATTATTATTATTATAATCATGGGGGAGCATTAAACCTATAGGGATTATACAGTGCCTGTAAGGGATGGAAGGTATTCAGACTCAGTTAAGGGAACTGGAGCATAGAGGAACCTCCCTTGAGGGGCTAGCATTAATTAATTTTGCATTGAATTGAAATTTGCACAGTTTGAGCTCACACTAATCAAGACCCAGCTGTATACAGGTGCTCCTCGACTTATGATGGTTCGACTTGTAATATTTTGACTTTATGATAGTGCAAAAGCAGTTACTTTGGAGATGAAACTTAAGATAATTATCCAGCATGAAGGCAGCAAGTCCATAACTTGTATTCATTTATTTACTTTTCAATACTGGTATTTAGTTACAGTAGTTATTGGTTAATTTACTTATTCAATGACAATAGTTATTTATTTACTTATTTATTTAGCATATTGTGTTCGACTATATCTTTGACTTACAATGGGTTTCTCAGAATGTAACCCTACAATATTTTTGACTTACAAAGTCATAATATTGGTCTTTGAATAACTCACAAGTAATCCACTGAGTGGATATCTTCAATACAGTGGTACCCCGGTTTACGTAATTAATTCGTTCCAGAATGCTGTTCAAGTGCCATTACAAAACAAATTTGTTCCCATAAGGAATAATGTAAATTAGATTAGTCCTTTTAGACCCCAAAAATACACTTACAAAAGCACTTACAAAAATACACTTACATAATTGTTCGAGTTTGGAGCAGTACGTAAACCAGGGGTCCACTGTACATCCAAAATGGTGTTTACTTCTACTGTATCTTCAATTTGTGGATTAAGTGTAACTTTTTTAGAATTACAGCATGGTAGAAATTTCTTATGATTACTGGTGTATAATATACAGTAGAACAGGTCTCAAACATGTACAGTACAGTGGTACCTCGAGTTACGATGGTCCCCAAAATCGCCCTTTTATGTAAGTTTATTTTTTTAAATGCTTTTGTAAGTATATTTTTGGGGGTGTAAAAGGACTAGTCTATTTTACATTATTCCTTATGGGGATAAATTCGTTTGGTAATGGCACTTGAACAGCATTCTCGTTTGAAAAAATATCGTAACTCGAGGTACCACTGTATATTGTTGTGCAGGAAGTACAAATTAACCATTGTAGTATCTATTTGTTCTGAATTTATTATCTATTACTGCAGAATGGTCGATTGGGCACAGCGTGAAGGCTACTTGGAGTTGCGCCGGAGGGAAGCAGAAGGCCAACCACTAATCGACCCCAATCTTATTAGTATTGAGAAGATAGAACTACCATCGGATGAAGAACTTGAAGATACAGAGATTATCATCTGAGAGAATTTCAGGCCTATACTGACTTTGTTTCACATTTTGTGGTATGCCTGTAAATATTTATATTGGATTATAATTAAAACAGTAATACTACGTATCTTCTTGGTTTGTAAATATTAATGTTTAAAATAAAACTGTGTGTGTTCTTATCAATTTTATTTGATTACTTTCCTTATCATATAATACAGTGGACCCCCAGATTTTATCAATAATTCTTTCCAGAAGGCTGTTCGAGTGCCATTATCGAACGAATTTGTTCCCATAAGGACGAATGTAAATTAGATTAGTCCGTTTCAGACCCCCAAAAATGCACTTACAAAAGCACTTACAAAAATACTTACATAATTTTTTTTTTTTTTTTTTTTTTTTTTAAGAAACAGGTATATGTACATATTACATACATGGAAACGTTCGAAACATATGAACACTTTGATAATCAACATAGAAACTTACCACAAATATACTTGTTACTAATGCATGATCATCATTTTCCTCATAACATCAAGGTGCCTCTATAAAACACTAGTTAAAACTTACAAATGCAATATACCCCCCCTCTCCTCCCCTCAACCTTCCTAACATAAAACTCCCCTCTGAAAATTTTTGATTAAACCAACAATATGTATACATAGCACACCCTACCCCCTAAATATACACTAAATTGTACAATCAGAACTGTATATTACACGATACCATTATTTCTATGCATCCTCTTTAATTCTGTCGAAGTATTTAAATTTTAAATAACACAATAATAACTCTAACGACTACGTATACAAAATTATATGGTCTCACTTTACCATATATTTAGTAAAGATTAACATAAATAATCCTAAATCACGCAAATGTTCTCCACAAGATGAAACATACAAACTAGGACTGTGTCTCACTGACATCTCAGTACACTGCACACCACACCCTAATAGTATATAAAATTACATTATTATACTTAAATACACATATTACTTCCCTTTGCTGTTATTCTAATAATATTCCTTAATTCTAATCCTGACAGTACACATTACGAGACAGGTATATGTACATATTACATAAATAGGAGCGTTCCAAACATATGAACGCTTATAATTATCAACATAATTTACATATGCCAAACAACATAGCACCTCACCTCATTACACTTGACACTAAAGCACAATCATAATTTCCCCATTACTTCAAGGTGCCTCTATGAACAAAACAACCACTAGTCAAAACATGAAACTCCAAAAACCCTGGATTACAGGTATGATTATCATAGTACTGCAACCAAATCCATAAAATGCAAAGCAGGCAAACAAAAAACAAACATCAAATACAAAGAAAAACAGGAGTCACCACAGTTTTAACCACCTTTAATTTTCCCCCTTTTAATAACGTTCCTAATTCCATTCCACACATACAACACCTATGGTCATCTGTCAAAAAAAAATTTTGTACCCTGTTGTCACCCGTACTGCCAACACAAACTTTGTTCATTCACCCTTACCTTACACCCCAGAAGAACAGCCCCTCTTCACCTACACCGTCATCGTAAATCCAACAACTGTTGTACCATAAAATCCCCATACACATCCTGAAAACACCTCGTCCATGCCGTTCCATATACTAACCTATTCCTACACTTAGTTCGGTACATATTCGCTGCAATGGCCCTTATCCGTTCCTGTCCAGTCATTCCCTTCATTCCCCATGAGGTATTTACAAAATCAACTGCCATGTACAATAAACCCCTACGAACATCTGTTCGTACCCCCCCTATATCTAAACTCAGGAATTTCAATGGATGTATCCCACCCCCACCCATCATCCTTATTAACCGTGCCAGCCACTCCCTGATAGTCCCCAGATGTTCGCAAAAATACACCCCATGATAAGCAGTCTCTTCTTCCCCACAAGATTCACATCGAGCGTCCCCCAGCACTCCCATCCTAAATAACGCTGATTTCGAAGCCAATATTCCATGCAAGAATCTGTACATCACTTCCTTCACCCTTGGTTTCAATTTCATTCCCTTTAAACCTCCCCATATACCTACCCAATCATACAGGGAAATTAGACATTCCCTCTACCACAACTCTACCTTCACCAGCTCTTTCCAATGTCGCAACTTTGATCCTCTTCGGGTTCCTAGCATGCATCATTGTGCGCAACATATCCTCACAATGTACTAAATCCTTCCCCCGCCACCACTTCCTCACATTACGCATAACATTATCTACCCTTTTACCCATTGGACCCCCTTTTCTCAGATAGCAACCTTTGACATACATTCCCCTTACGCGCATTTCCAAATTAATTAACCCCAGACCCCACATCTCACTTTCTTCACCACCACATCCTTACCCAACCAGTGTTTCCCATATCCCCATACGTACCTCAAGACTTTTCTCACGAAACCAACCACATCTTCCCTTAAAATTGGATAAATCGCCGCAACATGCCAAATTTTACTATACAGCAAGGTGTTTACCACAATAACCCTCTGAAAAATAGTCGTATCCCCTACACTCCAACCTCCCATCCTTCTCATTGCGCCTCTTATTACATTCTCTGCATTTACTTGACGCGCTCTCTCATAACTATCCATAAACACGATACCACAAATCTTTAAGCTTTCAACCACATTCCAACCACACCTTCTACCAACCATCCCCCTACCCAAGCACCTATCTCAAGCAACTTAGACTTACACAAATTTATGCTCATTCCTGTTGCCTTTCCAAATTCCTCCAAAACCGCACTTACTCTAACCAGCTCTTCCTCACACTTCACCAATATAGTTGTGTCATCCACGTATCCAACAATCTTTGACCCGCTATTCAGCCCCAAACCCTCCCCACCTCCTGTTCCTAGCCCTTCATTCACCACTTGATACATCGGATTTTGTAAGCAAGCAAATAACATTTGAGACAAGGGACACCCCTGCCTCAAGCCTTTACCCATACATACTGCACCACCTAACTTCCCATTCACTTGCACTCGCAATCTCGCATCACTATACAATAATTCTGCCCATCGCACTATCTCCTCACCAAAACCCTGCTTTCTCATAATGCCCCATAACATTTCCCTATCAACGCTATCATACGCCGCTCTCCAATCCACTGCCAAGACTCCTCCCCCCTCACTTTCATCAATAAAATCAATAATACTATGCAAACCCTCATTTATACATCGCCCCGGAATACCATATTGCCCTTTTTCTATTACTTTACCTATTACTTTCTTAATCCTATTCCCTAACACTTTCGCAAACAACTTATAATCCGCACACATCATAGACAGGGCCCTATAATTCCTAATAGTCTCTCCAACCTTATCCTTACGTATCAACACTACCACTCCTGTTCTTTGAGATTCACCCATGCATCCTTTTTCCTTCATACCATTAAATAAATGCACCACACATTCCCTTAATGCTTCCCAATTCACCACATAAAAGTCATTAGGCAATCCATCCACTCCTGGTGACTTACGCATACTCATACCATTTAATGCTTCTAAAATCTCATCTTCACTTATTGCACCACCCATTCCCAACCTATCTTCTTTCGTTACAACAGATTCAACACTATCTAATAGCTTACTCACATCCTTATGCACTCCAAAATTTGCTTTAAAATATTCTCGAAACCATACACTCGCATACATACTCATTGCCTCTGTTGTTTTCATTATTTGCCCCTTTTTATATCCCTCGATTTCATCCTGAACTTCCAAAGTGTTTATTAACATACCATTTCTACGTTTCCTATATTTCCTCAACACGCACGCCGAAGGTTTATCCCCCCACAACACCTCTTCCATTCCTCCTCTCACACGGATTGCATCAAATCGTTCATTTTGTATTTCCCTTAACCTATCTTTAATACTTCTCATTTCCACCATCTGTTTATCATTCCTCCCTGTGCAGCACTCCGCTAATTGTCCCTCCAAATACTTTTGCAACCCATACTTCCATTGCTCTACCTCCCTTCCTCTTACCCTATAATATTTCTGAATGGCAGGTTTCGCTACGTCTACCCACCATGCAACTATGTCCTCCTCTAACCGACCTTTCTCCCATAATAGTTTCCACCATATCCCAAAATTATACACTTCTTCTTCCCTTCCATTAATTTCACATTCAATTTCCAATATCCAACACACCACTTCACCATACCCTTCCAATCCAATTCAACTAACACACCTCTATGGTCCGAATATCCTACATCCACACATTGAACCCCACCCACACTTATTACCCTGGAAACATATATTCGATCCAGACGGGCCGCATACCCTCGTCGGACAAAAGTGTAATCAATCAAACCTCCTCCTCCCACCACATCAACCACTCCCACACTCCCAAGCACATCCCTTAATACACTCAAAACACATCCTCCCCCTTTTGGTTCCACATCCCTCTCCCTTATAATACAGTTCCAGTCTCCTCCCATTACTACTACCTCAGGCAATCCCCTCAATAAATAAATTAAGTGGTTCCTCACATACTCCTCCTTTACCCTCCTATTACTAATAGCCGGGAGATACACCCCAATAAAAGAAACCCGTACACCACCCCACATGCCATCCACCCTTACAACTCTACCCTCACTACCCTCTTCCCATCTCAACAACTGAAAAGGGCTGTTCTCCTTAACTAAGACCCCCACTCCACCCTTGAAAGACCCCGCACTACCCGCATACACACTATATCCAGGCACAGTCAATTCCCTCCCGTACCGATAATTATGCTCCTGTATGAAAGCTACATCCACAGCATATCTTTGAAGACTTACCTGTAACCATTTCCTTTTATCTCTGCTTTAGCTCCATTTACATTTAAAGTTAAACTCCTGAAAACATTAAAGGGGTTTTCCCTTGGATCGTCCTGTTTTCTTTCCTTCCAATTTCATGATACCTTGTCCTGTTCCTTTACTTTTATCCCCATTCCTAACATCTTTACCTTCCCCATACCGTTTTGCATGTTCCTCTTTCCTGTTCTTAACGTCAACCGATACTTTTTTACATACCCTCTGCGCCGGGGTAAGGACGTCGTCCTCCCCCATGGCCATGGATCTCTTCCGAGAATCCGTATGCACCTCCATGTCTGAGTCCCTGTCCTCATTGTGTATCATCACCTGCACCTCCTGCACCTCAAAACCCTCTCTACCAGGACTGTCGTCCCCCAAGTCTCCCACCTCACATAATATCTCCTCCACTCCCTGCACTGTTCCCTCCACTGTTGGACTTTGAGAACCATCCAACAATTCACTCACCAGTTCAGGTATTGCCGTTTCTATATCAAAGTCAAGGGCACCCTCCTCACCAATTGCTCCCAAGGTGTCCTGCGTGCCCACCGATAACGTGAGACACTCGTCTACAGTCTCCTTCACGATATCACTCCACTTTGTCGTCTCTCCTCCTTCCCTCTCTCCACATTCGGTCGCCGTCCTTGTCGTCTGTCACAATCCGCCGCCATGTGCTCATAAGAGTCACAAATGCGACATGTCCTCCTCTGCCCAGCATATGTTACATATACTTGTGTTCGAAATTCATGTAACACAATGTACGAGGGTATAGGTCTTCTTAAAGTCATTTTGAGACTATATGTCCCCTCTGGCACACCCTCATACTGTCCATCATTCCATCGTCCCATAACTGCTGCATGTATGACGCCATAATGCTTAAATGCGTCCCTCACATCAATTTCCTGCGCCTCAAATGGCAAATTGCGAACTTTAATCCATATGTATTGCTGAGAGACATCTTTCATCCTCACCACCACTGCCGTGTTAATTTGTAAGCTCTTGTCCTCGAATTTATCAACAAGCTCGTCATATACTTGGCCAGTTGTCAGCTTGATGAAGATTCTCGTGCTTCCGTTGAGCGCCACTCCATAGATATCTTGATTATCAATGCCGTATTTGTCACGGATTATAGCAGGTAGAAGTACAGATGCGTTAGACTGGTATATAGCTCCTCGTAGCAACTCAATGCATACAGTGTTCACTCGTCTACGATACTGTACCGCCATTCTGCTATGAAGGTACAAGCGTCACAGCACAACGAGAGAGCAGCCCCAGTACCTGCCCCAGCCAAGGCTGAGCAGCGAATCGCTTACATAATTGTTCGAGTTGGGAGCTGTACGAAATCTGGGGGTCCACTGTATTTTGTATTGTTGTAGCACTTACAATAGAAGTGGTTTTAAAGCTAAAAATAAGTACAACAGAGATATGGTTAAAAACAGTTGTTTTCCCTACATGACGCTTTGTCTAATACAGATTATTATAATCATGGGGGAGCGCTAAACCCATATTATTATTATAATCAAATAGAAGCGCTAAACCACAGGGGTTATACAGCGCTGGCTAAACCCATAGGGATTATACAGCACCTGTGGGGAAGGGATGGAAGGTATTCTGCCTCAATTCAGGGAACTGGAGCACAGATCCAATTCCCTTGATCAAGAGCCCCTCACCAGCATCAAGGGGTTTTAAATGCATTCGATAATGAAAAAAACATTCTTTCCACCTGCTGGTGATTTTCACTTAACGTATGGGGTCGGGAACCTAAGAGCCATACAAATGGGGCTCTCCTGTATTGGAGTTTTAAAAATTATGGGTAAAATCCACTGCTTAAATATATTTAGCGTATTTATTTTCAATGTTTGTCACATTATATCTGAAAATACATGTACACATATGTATTAGGTGTATGGTAGAGTACTTAATGCTTTTTTGCTATTTTTTACCTTCTGATTTACTGTCTTGATCATGGGTCAATGTATTCTGTTAGTACATCATCAATTGGTGTGGTCAAGTTATTCACTGATGCTTCATCATTGAGCTTTAATGAGATTTTATTAGTTTTAAATTGGGGACTTCATGTTGACTAGGAAAATGGGATAATATCAGTTGTATTGTTGATTATAATAGCTGCTTTTAGAGCAACAGATTTGTCCCAGTGTGGTCATGGTGGAGATGCAGTTGTCTCAGTAATTCTTGAAGGTTTAGTTAATAGTATTAATAGGCAATTATGGCTTCAAATATGTTTGGAGGCAGGGAGGTGGAGTAGTGAATAACGATATTGGTGAGGAAGTGTTGAGAGACATGTTGGCTCAAGTACTGAAGGAGTCGAGGGTAGGACTGGTGTCTGGGAACCTAGGGACAGTTTGGGGGAAGGCATGTATTTCTGCAATAGATACAGAATTGGAAGTTTTAAGGGGTTCAGAGAATACAGTTTGCAGAGTGATTAGACATAGGGAGGCTGTAGTAAGTGCCTGGTATTCTCTCCTGCAGGTAGAGTTGGGTTATGGCCTCATATAATAAACGCTTACATACAGGTAGTAGGTTGGTAGACAGCAACCACCCAGGGAGGTACTACCATCCTGCCAGGTGACTGTGAAACAGAAACCTGAAACTGTTTTGCATGATGGTAGGATTGCTGGTCTCTTTTTTTCTGTCTCATAAACACGCTGGATAACAGGTATATCTAGCTACTTCTACTTACACATAGGTCACACTACACAGGCATGCACATGCATATACAGTGGTACCCCGGTTTACGATATTTTTTCGTTCCAGAATGCCGTTCAAGTGCCATTACCAAACGAATTTATCCCCATAAGGAATAATGTAAAATAGACTAGTCCTTTTAGACCCCCAAAAATACACTTACAAAAGCATTTAAATAAATAAACTTACATAAAAGGGCGAGTTTGGAGACCATCGTAAACCGGGGTACCACTGTACATATATACATACACACATCAAGGTTTTTCTTCTTTATCTTAATAGCTTTTGTTCTTTATTTCCTCTATTGTCCATGGGGAAGTGGAAAAGAATCCTTCCTCCATACGTCATGCGTGTCTTATAAGGCGACTAAAATGCCAGGAGCAATGGGCTAGTAACCCCTTCTCCTGTACACATTTACTAAAAAAGAGAAGAAAAACTTTATAAAACTGGGATGTTTGAATGTGCGGGGATGTAGTGCGGATGATAAGAAAGAGATGATTGCTGATGTTATGAATGAAAAGAAGTTGGATGTCCTGGCCCTAAGCGAAACAAAGCTGAAGGGGGTAGGCGAGTTTCAGTGGGGAGAAATAAATGGGATTAAGTCAGGGGTATCTGAGAGAGTTAGAGCTAAGGAAGGGGTAGTAATAATGTTGAAGGACCAGTTATGGAAGGAGAAGAGGGAATATAAATGTGTAAATTCAAGGATTATGTGGATTAAAATAAGGGTCGGATGCGAAAAGTGGGTCATAATAAGCGTGTATGCACCTGGAGAAGAGAGGAGTGTAGAGGAGAGAGATTTTGGGAGATGTTAAGCTAATGTATAGGAACTTTTGAACCAAGTGAGAGTAATTATGGTAGGGGACCTAAATGCTAAAGTAGGAGAAACATGTAGAGAGGATGTGGTAGGTAAGTTTGGGGTGCCAGGTGTAAATGATAATGAGAGCCCTTGATTGAACTTTGTATAGAAAGGGGTTTAGATATGATGTAGGGCGTAATGACAGAAGTTTGTTGGACTACGTATTGGTAGATAAAAGACTGTTGAGTAGACTTCAGGATGTACATGTTTATAGAGGGGCCACAGATATATCAGATCACTTTTTAGTTGTAGCTAAAGTGGGAGTAAAACGTAGATGGGATACAAGGAAAATAGAAGCAGTAAGTAAGAGAGAGGTGAAGGTTTATAAACTAAAAGAGGAGGCAGTTAGGGTAAGATATAAACAACTATTGGAGGATAGATGGGCTAGTGAGAGTGTAGGCAATGGGGTCGAAGATGTATGGGGTAGGTTAAAGAATGTAGTGTTAGAGTGTTCAGCAGAAGTTTGTGGTTACAGGAAAGTGGGTGCGGGAGGGAAGAAGAGCGATTGGTGGAATGATGATGTAAAGAGAGTAGTAAGGGAGAAAAAGTTAGCATATGAGAGGTTTTTACAAAGTAGAAGTGATGCAAGGAGGGAAGAGTATATGGAGAGAAAAAGAGAGGTTAAGAGAGTGGTGAAGCAATGTAAAAAGAGAGCAAATAAGAGAGTGGGTGAGATGTTATCAACAAATTTTGTTGAAAATAAGAAAAAGTTTTGGAGTGAGATTAATAAGTTGAGGAAGCCTAGGGAACAAATGGATTTGACAGTTAAAAATAGGAGAGGAGAGTTATTAAATGGAGAGTTAGAGGTATCGGGAAGATGGAGGGAATATTTTGAGGAGTTGTTAAATGTTGATGAAGACAGAGAAGCTGTGATTTCGTGTACAGGGCAAGGAGGAATAACATCTTGTAGGAGTGTGGAAGAGCCAGTTGTGAGTGTGGGGAAAGTTTGTGAGGCAGTGAGTAGAATGAAAGGGCGTAAGGCAGCTGGGATTGATGGGATAAAGATAGAAATGTTAAAAGCAGGTGGGGATATAGTTTTGGAGTGGTTGGTGCTATTATTTAATAAATATATGGAAGAGGGTAAGGTACCTAGGGACTGGCAGAGAGCGTGTATTGTTCCTTTGTATAAAGGCAAAGGGGACAAAAGAGAGTGCAAAAATTATAGGGGAATAAGTCTGTTGAGTATACCAGGTAAAGTGTATGGTAGAGTTATTATTGAAAGAATTAGGAGTAAGACAGAGAGCAGGATAGCAGATGAACAAGGGGGCTTTAGGAAAGGTAGGGGGTGTGTAGACCAAGTGTTTACAGTGAAACATATAGGTGAACAGTATTTAGATAAGGGTAAAGAGGTTTTTGTGGCATTTATGGATTTGGAAAAGGCGGATGATAGGTTGGATAGGGGGGGCAATGTGGCAGATGTTGTAGGTGTATGGAATAGGAGGTAGGTTACTGAAAGCAGTGAGGAGCTTTTATGAGGATAGTGAGGCTCAGGTTAGAGTGTGTAGGAGAGAGGGAGATTATTTCCTAGTAAAAGTAGGCCTTAGACAAGGATGCGTGATGTCACCATGATTGTTCAATATATTTATAGATGGGGTTGTAAGAGAAGTGAATGCGAGGGTCTTGGCAAGAGGTGTGGGGTTAAAAGACAAAGAATCAAATACAAAGTGGGAGTTGTCACAGTTGCTTTTTGCTGATGACACTGCTTTTGGGAGATTCTGAAGAGAAGTTGCAGAGGTTGGTGGATGAATTTGGTAGGGTATGTAAAAGAAGAAAATTGAAAGTGAATATAGGAAAGAGTAAGGTGATGAGGATAACAAAAAGATTAGGTGACGAAAGAATGGATATCAGATTGGAGGGAGAGAGTATGGAGGTGAATGTATTCAGATATATTTGGGAGTGGATATGTCAGCAGATGGGTCTATGAAGGATGAGGTGAATCATAGAATTGATGAGGGGAAAAGGGTGAGTGGTGCACTGCAGAGTCTGTGGAGACAAAGAACTTTGTCCAAGGAAGTAAAGAGGGGAATGTATGAGAGTATAGTTATACCAATACTCTTATATGGGTGTGAAGTATGGGTGATGATTGTTGCAATGAGAAGGCTGGAGGCAGTGGAGATGTCATGTCTGAGGTCAATGTATGGTGTGAATATAATGCAGAGAATTCGGAGTTTGGAAATTAGGAGGAGGTGCGGGATTGCCAAAACTATCATACAGAGGGCTGAGGAGGGGTTGTTGAGGTGGTTCGGACATGTAGAGAGAATGGAACGAGACAGAATAACTTTGAGTGTATAAATCTGTAGTGGAGGGAAGGGGGGGTAGGGGTCGGCCTAGGAAAGGTTGGAGGGAGGGGTAAAGGAAGTTTTATAATACATAAATATATTCACCACTATCGACTAAGGACGAAAATATTTTAAAGCATGTGTGTACTGTGTATGCATTTTTAGTCCTAGCTCTATTGCTTGCTTAATACATATATGATAATGTAAATTTATCAGGCTCTTGTATGCATTTGAAAATGGAGAGAGAGAAAAAAAAGTTTTACTTTTGAGCAGTAGTTCAGAACCTAACCTGCTGTATAAGCGAGGCTTGCCTGTATATAGACTTTTGGTTTTCCCAAGGAATGAAGGGGTAGTGCTGAACCAATCATATATTGCTTGGAGAATGGCAAGTAATCATGTTTGATCCAAGGAAGAGAACAGGTTCAATACTTTTGATCAAGAGCCCCCCCATCACTGACATCAATAAGCCTCCCTTAGGGGTGGTCACCCTGAAGGAAAATGACTGATGAGAATACAAGGGATGTGCTTTTTTGCACTTTAGGAAAATAGTTATAAGCTTGGTCATTATACTCTATTTCTCCACAGATTGGACAAGTATAATTGCTATATTGTGTGTGGTAGCCTTAGCACCAGCAGTTGAATCATTGTGGTGTATTTGTTCCCTTAGTGGCAGACATTAACTGTGTATGCCGAGGCAAAATGTTGGGTTAGGGATGCTGGTAGAGCAGTTTCTACAGATACTAGCAAGGCAGACAAGCTTCAACTCTAGTCATTGAGGAGTGGTATTCTCATTCACCTCAATGTTCCTTGATGCTGGTGACAGGCTCTTGATCCAAGGATTATTATAATCATGGGGAAAATGCTAAAACCATAGGATTATACAGCGCCTGTGGGGTGGGAAGGAAGGTATTCAGGATTAATTCAGGGAACTGGAGCACAAATCCAATTCCCTAGATCAGGAGCCCCTCACCAGCATCAAGGAACCTCCCTTGAGGGGATCCAAGGAATAGAGCCTGCTCTTGGATTGAATCCAAATACCTTCCATTCACCATTAGTGCTATATGACCCCTATAGGTTTAGGACTAAGAATATAGTGCAGTTCAATTTGTTTTTGCATATCCAAAGCATTTATATTATATTCATGGAGTGTTAAACCATCAAGGGTTCTCTAGTACCCGGGAAAATGAGGCAAACATTGGATACAAAAATTGGTTCATCGTGTGTTAAGGAACCCATCTGCATTAAGGCACCTTTAGGGTAAATTATTACATTTTGAGAGGGAAAGCACAACACCCTTTTCTTTGATTAATAATTACAATAAAAATCAAGTGCTAAACCCTCACTAGCAACAAGGAATCCCCTTTGAGCAGTGCCGTTTCCTAATATAATCAGAACTAAGCACTAAATCCACAAGGGTCATATAGAGATTGCTAGCTCTCACACCGAGGTTCAGGAGGAAACATTAGGACGCATTTCCTTTTTAAGACATCTGCTGTCACTGTTCACCTAGCAGTACCTGGTTGTTGCATCCTGGGACAAAATCGACCTAATTTGCCAAAATGTTTTGCACAAGTGGCTTTCTATATAGCAGTATGTCATTGATGTCAGATAGGCCTGTTTACCTTGTTCATGTACTTGTAGAAATAAAGATACTATATTTCATTAGTTTGAGCTCTGTCCATGAAAAGGAGACTTGCAGGAGAAAAATCAGGTGTTGAGAGCTCCCTTCAAAGGAGTTATACTTCATGGGCAAGTACTCAATCCCCAAGTCATACACTAACGTGTGAAGGTCTTTCGATATCTCAGCTATCCTTCCATTACTTTCCCACTGTACAATAAATTATATAATTTTTACAAAGGTTGTATAAGTGAATAGAATATAAAAATTGATTTTTTTTTTTATTTCTCTTATAAGACAAAATAATTAACGCTTTCTGCGTAAAGATAAAGTATTGCGCCTCAACCAGGCAGCACGACGTGATCCTCCCTTCGTCTGAGAGTAGCGGTAACCACGTCCCAGACCACGGTGCTTGCGACCTGCTGAAGTCTTTCCACGCATTTCTCTGTGCTTTTGTGTAGGCTTGCACAACCAGTTCTTCGAAGCATCCTTTCGAATGGAATTATGTCGAGTGTCAACCAAAATCACTTCAAAATATTTGAATGTAGAGTCTTGGGCAACCCAGTAGCTGTTCAGCACACGCAGACCACCAAGTCTTCGCCCAGTTCGTTCCTGCATAAAAACATAAGAACATAATAAAAAAGGAACACTGCAGCAGGCCTACTGGCCCATGCGAGGCAAGTCCAAGTCTCCTACCGACTCCAACCTAGTCTGATCAGGTCACATTCACTTGTTCCACTCATCCACAACTATTACGAAACAAGTGCTTTTCTATATCCTTCCTGAATCTGATTTTTCCAACTTAAAACCATTGCTGCGAGTCCTGTCTAGGCTAGATATTTTTAGCATGTTATTTACATCCCCTTTATTCATATTTTCCATGTATACACCTCAATCATATCTTCCCTAATTCTACACCTTTCTAGAGTGAGCAGATTCAGGGCCACTCAGTATCCTCACAGGGAAGATTTCTGATACATGGGATCAACTTTGTCATCCTCCTTTGTACATTTTCCAGAATGAGGCCTAACCAAGGATATATAGTTGAAGAACAACCTGAAGACTCCTATTATTTGTGCTCCTTGATATGAAGCCAAGGATTCTGTTCGCTTTATTCCAAACGCTTATGCACAAAATGGAAAAACTAAGTTAAGAAACACCCCTCAAAAGGTGCCTTGATAACAGTAAGGGACTCTTGATCCAAAGATCTGGACTTCCCCACCCCCCTCCATGGAGCCAAACTTGTTTCTTATGCCAACCACAGCTATTAACCCTTTCAGGGTCTGTGCCGTAGTTCTACAGCTTTGAGTTCAGGGTCCAAACTGTAGATCTACGTCATGAGCTCAGCTCACTCAGATAAGCTTTGAACGGTAAATTTGGGCCTAGATATGAGAGAATACATCTATGTGGTAAGTGTGCACCACAAAAATCCTGCAGCACACAGTGCATGAGAAAAAAACTGAAACAGCAATTTTCGATTAAAACAGCTACTTTGCAGTGTTTTTTCGTATACCTTTTATAGTTGTATTTGTGATTTCTTGGTCTCATTTGATAGTATGGAAGATATATGACAGATATAGATGATGATTTTGATTGGTTTTAGTAATGGAAATGGCTTGAAACTGAGCTCAAAGTAGCGGAAATGTTAAATTTTTGCTGATTTTCAAGAGTAAACAAATGACCTCACACGTCTAATACGCGCCAGCTGGTGGGTCTAATATACGTTCACAAATGTGGTGATATTTGTAAAATTATTACAATATTGCATAACAGTAAATCTTCCATTTTTTGGTTTGAAAAAAAATTCAGTGAATAAAAAATAATAAAATTAATTTGTAAATACTGAAAATGTAACTAATGAACAGAGGAAATGTTAGTTTAGTGCCAGGAATGCCTGCATTGTTTATTCTGCACCCTATTTTGAAATTGGAATATTTTGAACTTTGAGTTAAATTGGCTAAATTACCAATTTCCAATCACTATTTTGTAGTTGAAACAGTTGACTGGGCGATTTCTTGTGCTCAATCGATAGAATAGAGGTAATACTAGTGAAATAGCTAAGAATTTGGTCGACTGGAATAATGTAATTGGCCTAAAATGGGAGTCAAAGTCGGCAAAATTACCGATGCGTAAATATCGCAGACACAGCAAAATTCGCGAGAGCATAATTTTGTCAATTTTCAATCAAATTTCGTACTTTTTATTTTATTACCTTCAGAAAGATTTTCTACGATTTCATAAGAAAAAATAAGAATTTTTTTTTTTGAGAATTGGACACTGGTGCATCCCTTCCAAAAATGGCCTTAGACCCTGAAAGGGTTAATAAACATTAAGACTGACAAGTCCTGCATAAAAAAATATCGAGCCGCTACCCCCATTAAAATTACCAAGGAATGTAAGGTGCTGGAGATCCAAGAAATAACCTAACCAATAATGAAAACAAAGGGACCTACTAGATTCAGTCAGAAATGACTATACTGTATATACAGATGCAAGGAAGAAACTGAGGAAGGCACAGTAGATGTGCAATGCTGAACTAAATACTTAAGTAGTTTATATCAAGTGCATTTAAATTTAAGTGATTAATGCGAGAAGCACTAAAAGACAGATACATAGGTACATTGTCAAGATAGCAAGCTAAGCTTAAGACCAAAAATTTCTTTAATCATAATTAATGTGGTGAAATGTAAGTAATATAAGGACTTTATTAATTAGCTTTACATTAAATTACTTACTTCAGCTAGAGACTGCAAGTTGCGGGTTGGCTTCAGTTGATTTACACCATGGCTCTTGGGCTTACCATATGTAGCACCCTTGGGCACTGGGCGCTTGCGACCACCACGACGAACACGAATGCGATAAATCACATAGCCTAAAAAAAAAAATTAAAAATTAAACTAGGAGCTAAAACAACAACCTTTAATTTTATGTAAATAACATAATTCAGATAAAAAGGGTATTTGTGTGTCAACAGTGACCTCTGAGTGGTGCATATACATTCATCATAACAATTATTAAACTAGTAATCCATAAAAATTTACTCTAAAAAATATCTAATTGAAAATTACCTGTTTTAGCCTTGTAGCCAAGCCTGCGGGCCTTCTCAGGACGAGAGGGTCTGGGAGCACGGTGTAGCTTGTTTAAGTGCCGATATTGCCAGGCACGCACACGCAATAAGAAGCGCATAACATCACTCTGCTTCTTCCTGTAAATCTCCTGCATGTATTTATATGCGCCCATCTTGAAGTGGGTGAGACCTGTGGAAGAAATTACGTTAAATGTAAACTAAGATCAAAAGATTACAAGCATGAGTAAATATCAGCAAAGGACAGCCTATCAACATAACCATCTGAATGGCGCTTTAATTTCATCACATGTTGGTAAATCTTTAAATAACTATACAGTGGTACCCAGAGTTTCGTACTTTATTTGTTCCAGAATGCTGTTCGAGTGTCGTTACCGAAAGAATTTGTTCCCATAAGGAATAATGTAAATTAGATTAGTCTGTTTCAGACCCCCAAAAATACACTTACAAAAGCACTTACATAATTGTTCAAGTTGGGAGCTGTACGAAACTCAAGGTACCACTGTACTAGATTACCTTACTCTGTCAAGTGAAGAACTGAAGATAATCTAATAAATTGATAAAAATAAATACTGGACCTACCAGGTTCAGCTACTAGTCAGAACTATATTATAATTTTACAATGCTGTATAAGCATACTATCTAAATTCCAACAAAAAGTGTAGTCTGTATGATTACTAACTTAAGCAAATTGTTATTTTGGAGGCATTAGAAACAAACTTTGATGAAAGGAAGATTTGTATTAAAATGTGCCTGGCCACTGGCACCCACATTTAAAAAAAATTCTGGATATGTTAAGGTTTGGCATTTAAATTAAAAACTACACAAAATACACCCTTAGAAGAGTATTTTACAGGTAGTCTATGACTGAATATCACTGAGTGGGCTGGAGTCCATTCTAACACTTACAATCTTCCTTGCAAAATTGTTGCTAAGGGTGATGGACTCGTTACATCGTCTTCACATCTATACTACTTTCTGTACTTAACTGACGCCTACTGTCTAGGCAAAAAGTTTTAAAATAAAAATGCCTAACTGTTGCCTGTGTGTCTTACCAACGTGTCGGTATTCCATACCATTTTGACATTCACTCCCTTAAGGTTTAATATACTAAGATTACTTATTGACCGACCATCATATTTATCACCATTTCCCCCAGCAACACAACCATGCCCAACACCACTGCAACACCTCAAACAAATACCCAAAGAAAATAAGCCAAAATAATAGGAAATAGGGAGACCGGGGGGGGGGATATAACCTCACACCACAAGAACCTTCATTTTATCCCCCCTCAAACCCAATACAACCCCAGCAACACAACCATGCCCCAACACCTGTATAATGCCCCAAAACAAAAAAACAAATACCCAACAAAAATGGTCAAAAATAACTTAAAATATGGAGACTGGAGGACCGTAACCTCACCCCAGGACCTTCCTCTCCCTCCCTCATATATACCCAATATAACCCAGACAACTCTAACACAGCCATGCCCCAACACAACACTTGAAACAAATACCCAGGAAAAATAGGTAAAAAATAATGGAAAATATGGAGAGGGTTGGAGCGTAACCTCACCACAATACTCACCTTAATACTCCCTCATATGCCCCCAATATAACCCCGACAACCATGCCCCCAATATAACCCCGACAACCATGCCCCCAATATAACCCCGACAACCATGCCCCCAATATAACCCCGACAACCATGCCCCCAATATAACCCCGACAACCATGCCCCCAATATAACCCCGACAACCATGCCCCCAATATAACCCCGACAACCATGCCCCCAATATAACCCCACCTGACAACCATGCCCTCCAACTATAACCCCGACAACCATGCCCCTCAATATAACCCCGACAACCATGCCCCAATATAACCCCGACAACCATGCCCCCAATATAACCCCGACAACCATGCCCCCAATATAACCCCGACAACTCATGCCCCCAATATAACCCCGACAACCATGCCCCAATATAACCCCGACAAGCCCATGCCCCCAATATAACCCCGACAACCATGCCCCCAATATAACCCCGACAACAATGCCCCCAATATAACCCCAACAACACAATGCCCCCAATATAACCCCAACAACAATGCCCCCAATATAACCCCAACAACAATGCCCCAATATAACCCCAACAACAATGCCCCCAATATAACCCCAACAACAATGCCCCCAATATAACCCCAACAACAATGCCCCCAATACAACCCCAACAACAATGCCCCCAACACAAAAGAACCACAAATACGCAAGGAAAATTTGTAAAATATAAAATATGGAGCATAGGAGCGTAACATCCCCACAAGAACCTTATACTAATACCCAATACATTATTAAAACCGCTAAATACACATAATATAACCCCAACAACACAACACAACCAAGGAAAATTAGCAAAATATAAAATATGGAGGCTAGGAACATAACCTCACCCCACGAGAACCTTATGCTACCTCTTATACACTTAAATACATTAAAACCGCTAAATACACATAATACAACCCCAACAACACATCACAACCATGCTCCAACACCCGTGTAACACCCCAAAACCCACAAATACCCAAGGAAAATGGGCAAAAATAAGGTAAAATACGGAGAGAGGAAGAGCGCGACCTCACCCCACGAGGAGGACGACTGGAGAGAACCTTCCTCCTTCTGTCTTGGTTCTTTATTATTTATTCATTTTGTCGCCTTTATTTGGGATTTTAAGCGGGTTTTACTCGGGGATTTGTGTAGTGGGGGATTTTTTCATTGATTGTGGTGGCTGGGGTCTGGTTTGTGATTTTTAGTTTTTAGTAGGGATTTTATCATGGGATGTTAACTGGGTATTGTTAGGAATATTTTGTATTAATATTGTTATTATTATTATTATCATATTATCATATTATTATAATTGTTATTATAGTATTATTATAATTATTATAGTATTATAATAATTATAGTATTATAATTATTATAGTATTATAATTATTATATTATTGTAATTATTATTAATTATTGTTAATCAGTTTAATTATTATTATAACTTATTATTATTGTTAATCATTATAACTTATTATTATTGTTAATCATTATAATTATTATTATAACTGCTATTATTGTTAATCATTATAATTATTATTGTAGCTGCTATTATTACTGTTAATCATTATAATTATTATTGTAGCTGCTATTATTACTGTTAATCATTATAATTATTATTATAGCTGTTATTATTATTATTGCTATTAGTAAGTAAGTTTATTCAGGTATACCCACACCTAGCCAAGCACGTGAAGAAACTAGAGAAAGTGCAAAGGTTTGCAACAAGACTAGTAAAGTAGTAAAGTAGTAAAGTAAATTTTATTTCATTGCAGATTGCAGATTACATAGGTATTGTTAGTTACAATGTAAATTGAGTGCAAGGAGAGCCACTGACATGCCATGGCATTAGGGGCAGCTTATTCTAGTAACTTAAAGACTATGTACTTAATATTAGAGAAATTTATTGAGTTTATTCTAGTTAAAAATTGTTTTCAAAATTACAATATGATGAAATTTTACTGTTTAAATTGTTATATGATGATATTAGATTGTTACAGTAATGGTAATATGGAATTGAGATTATCTTAAGGAAAATAACATTGAGCATTTTTGACATTAACTTGTAATATGAGTATTTAGTTTTGATTGAGTAGGGGGTAACATAACAGTAACATATTATTAAAAATTGAGATTATCGTATAGGAAAGTAATATTGAGCATTTTTCAAAGTAGTTTATAGTATGATCATTTAGTTTTGGGTGAGTAGGTGGTTTTTGAGTTGTCTTAAATTGATTTTCAGACAAGATTATCTTAATATTTACTGGTAATGAATTCCAGATTCTGGGGCCCTTTATGTGCATAGAATTTTTACATAGGTTGATATGAACACGGGGTATATCAAAAAGTGATCTGTGTCTTGTGTTGTGGTCATGGGTCCTATTAAAGTTGGTGAGGAGAATTTTGAGCAGAGGGTTTATATTAGAGTGTAAAGTTTTATATATGTAGTAGGCACAAGAGTAAGTATGAATGTTCTTTACGGTGAGTAGTTTGAGACTTTTGAATATTGGTGGAGTATGCTGTCTAGAGTGGGAATTTGTTATCATTCTGACTGCGGCCTTTTGTTGTGTTATGAGTGGTCTAAGGTGATTTAATGTTGTTGATCCCCATGCACAGATTCCATAGGTGAGATACGGGTAGATAAGTGAATGATATAGTGCAAGGAGAGCTGATTGAGGTACATAATAGCGTATCTTTGATAATATGCCTACTGTCTTCGAGATTTTCTTGGAAATTTGTTGTATATGTGTTTGGAATTTAAGGCTACTGTCAAGGTGGATTTCTAGGAATTTTCCCTCTGTGAGTCTTGTGATGGGTGAACCATTGAGTGTTATGTTAAGTGGAACATTTGTGGCTTTGCTTCCAAACTGTATGAAGTAGGTCTTGTCAGTATTGAGAGTAAGCTTGTTAGTCGTCATCCATGTTGATATTTTCTGTAATTCGGCATTAACAGTGTTGGCCAGTATAACTGGATTTGGGTGAGAGAAGACATATGTTGTGTCATCTGCAAATAAAATGGGTTTGAGTAGTTGTGATGCATTCGGTAGGTCATTTATGTAAATGAGGAATAGGAGTGGCCCCAGGACACTTCCTTGAGGGACTCCGACTGTAATTTGTTGTGTGGAAGAGTTCGCTCCATTTGTGTACACGTATTGGCTTCTGTTGGTGAGGTATGACTTTAGGTTAAGGGAAGGATAGGTTAAGGGAAATCGACATGACGACACTGGAGGACAGGAGAGATAGGGGAGACATGATAACAACATATAAGATACTGAGAGGAATCGACAAGGTGGACAGAGACAGAATGTTCCAGAGATGGGACACAGCAACAAGGGGACACAGTTGGAAGTTGAAGACTCAGATGAATCACAGGGATGTTAGGAAGTATTTCTTCAGTCACAGAGTGGTCAGGAAGTGGAATAGCTTGGGAAGCGATGTAGTGGAGGCAGGTTCCATACATAGCTTTAAGGAGAGGTATGATAAAGCTCATGGAGCAGGGAGAGTGACCCAGTAGCGGTCAGTGAAGAGGCGGGGCCAGGAGCTATGAATCGACCCCTGCAACCACAACTAGGTGAGTACAGTTACATAGATTATCATACATAGCAGCATATGTGTAGATTATTATTATAATCAAATAGAAGCGCTAAACCACAGGGGTTATACAGCGAGCATATGTGTAGAGAACCCTCCAGGGTAACCCAAAAAGTCAGAGTGACTTATTTCCATTGGAGTCCTTATTATTATTGTTAATCATTATAATTATTATTATAGCTGTTATTATTATTAATTATTAATGTTATTGTTAGTATTATCATCTAAATTACAATTGTTATTACCATCGCTATCATAATTATCATAAAGGAAGAAGCCTGTGTCACATCTACCACTGGCGGAGTAAGGTTACATTAGGTTACTTTGAGTTTCCTGATGCTATGTAACTTTTAATTTTATCGTTGTCAAAAAACTATCTATTGTTAATTATTATTGATATGGGGAGAGCTAAACCCGTAGGGATTATGCAGCGCCTGTGGGGGGGGGTGAGTTAAAGGCCTCCAGGGAATTTGAGCACATTTAATTCCCTGGATCAAGAGCCCCTCACCAGTATGAAGAAAAGAAACATCCTGCCTTGATATTAAGGGTCCATGATCCAAGGAAGAAGAGGGCACCTCTGCTTCCCTGGATCAAGGGCTCTTCGGTTCTGGGGGTCAGTGCCCCCCAGGTCTGGTGTGATTAATGTTCTGGGGGTCAGTGCCCCCAGGTCTGGTGTGTCAATAATTAATGTTCTGGGGGTCAGTGTCCCCAGGCCTGGTATGTCATTAATAATTAATATTCTGGGGGTCAGTGTCCCCCAGGTCTGGTGTGTCAATAATTAATGTTCTGGGGGTCAGTGTCCCCAGGCCTGGTATGTCATTAATAATTAATGTTCTGGGGGTCAGTGTCCCCAGGCCTGGTATGTCATTAATAATTAATGTTCTGGGGGTCAGTGCCCCCCAGGTCTGGTGTGTCAATAATTAATGTTCTGGGGGTCAGTGCCCCCCAGGCCTGGTATGTCATTAATAATTAATGTTCTGGGGTCAGTGTACCCCAGGCCTGGTGTGTCATTAATAATTAATGTTCTGGGGTCAGTGCCCACCAGGTCTGGCGTGTCAATAATTAATGTTCTGGGGGTCAGTGTCCCCAGGCCCGGTGTCATTAATAATTAATGTTCTGGGGGTCAGTGCCCCCCAGGCCTGATCCTTGACCAAGCTTCATAGATCAGAAAGAAAATATTACTAATTCAAATTGAAATATTTTTTTCATAATATACAGTAATACAGGATTAAGAACTGTATTAAAAAATACACAAGAAATGGTGTATACATCAAGGTTTTTATTATTGTATATTTGTTCCCATAGGTTCGGAGACTCTTGGTTCATGGGAGTGTATCTACGTTCCTTAAGGAGCTGGGCAAAAGACTCATCAGGGTAACTAGGGATCCCAGGGCAGCTAGTTTTCTGTTCCAGCGACTCAGTGCTGCTGTTCAGAGGGGTAATGCCTGCTGTATTTTGGGCACGCGCCCTAGCTCTGAGGAGCTGGATGAGATTTTCGCATTATAATCAGTGACAAACACGTAACAGTATGTACTAGACATGTATCTCCCACACCTCATGTACTGTATATGCCACCTGTATATTTTGTATATTTAATGACTAGAAATAATCTAAATCTAAACTGTTGTGTGTATACCGTAATAAACTGTAATAGACTGAGTATACTGTAATAGACTGTGTATACTGTAATAGACTGTGTATACTGTAATAGACTGAGTATACTGTAATAGACTGTGTATACTGTAATAGACAGTGTATACTGTAATAGACTGTGTATACTGTAATAGACTGTGTATACTGTAATAGACTGTGTATACTGTAATAGACTGTGTATACTGTAATACTGTGTATACTGTAACATACTGTGTATACTGTAATACTGTGTATACTGTAATAGACGGTGTATACTGTAATACTGTGTATACTGTAATAGACTGTGTATACTGTAATTGACTGAGTATACTGTAATAGACTGTCTATACTGTAATAGACTGTGTATACTGTAATAGACTGTGTATACTGTAATAGACTGTGTATACTGTAATAGACTGTGTATACTGTAATAGACTGTGTATACTGTAATAGACTGTGTATACTGTAATAGACTGTGTATACTGTAATACTGTGTATACTGTAATAGACTGTGTATACTGTAATACTGTGTATACTGTAATAGACTGTGTATACTGTAATTGACTGAGTATACTGTAATAGACTGTGTATACTGTAATAGACTGTGTATACTGTAATAGACTGAGTATACTGTAATAGACTGTCTATACTGCAATAGACTGAGTATAATGTAATAGACTGTCTATACTGTAATACTGTGTATACTGTAATAGACTGAGTATACTGTAATAGACTGAGTATACTGTAATAGACTGTGTATACTGTAATAGACTGTGTATACTGTAATTGACTGAGTATACTGTAATAGACTGAGTATACTGTAATAGACTGTGTATACTGTAATAGACTGTGTATACTGTAATACTGTGTATACTGTAATAGACTGTGTATACTGTAATACTGTGTATACTGTAATAGACTGTATATACTGTAATAGACTGTGTATACTGTAATACTGTGTATACTGTAATAGACTGTGTATACTGTAATAGACTGTGTATACTGTAATAGACTGTGTATACTGTAATACTGTGTATACTGTAATAGACTGAGTATACTGTAATAGACTGTGTATACTGTAATAGACTGTGTATACTGTAATAGACTGTGTATACTGTAATAGACTGTGTATACTGTAATAGACTGTGTATACTGTAATAGACTGAGTATACTGTAATAGACTGTGTATACTGTAATAGACTGTGTATACTGTAATAGACTGAGTATACTGTAATAGACTGAGTATACTGTAATAGACTGTGTATACTGTAATAGACTGTGTATACTGTAATAGACTGTGTATACTGTAATAGACTGAGTATACTGTAATAGACTGTGTATACTGTAATAGACTGTGTATACTGTAATAGACTGTGTATACTGTAATAGACTGTGTATACTGTAATAGACTGTGTATACTGTAATAGACTGTGTATACTGTAATAGACTGTGTATACTGTAATAGACTGTGTATACTGTAATAGACTGTGTATACTGTAATTCTGTGTATACTGTAATAGACTGAGTATACTGTAATAGACTGTGTATAATGTAATAGACTGTGTATACTGTAATAGACTGAGTATACTGTAATAGACTGTGTGTACTGTAATAGACTGTGTGTACTGTAATAGACTGTGTATACGGTAATAGACTGAGTATACTGTAATAGACTGTGTATACTGTAATAGACTGTGTATACTGTAATAGACTGTATACTGTAATAGACTGTGTATACTGTAATAGACTGAGTATACTGTAATAGACTGTGTATACTGTAATAGACTGTGTATACTGTAATAGACTGTGTATACTGTAATAGACTGTGTATACTGTAATAGACTGTGTATACTGTAATAGACTGTGTATACTGTAATAGACTGAGTATACTGTAATAGACTGTGTATACTGTAATAGACTGTGTATACTGTAATAGACTGTGTATACTGTAATAGACTGTGTATACTGTAATAGACTGTGTATACTGTAATAGACTGTTTATACTGTAATAGACTGTGTATACTGTAATAGACTGTGTATACTGTAATAGACTGTGTATACTGTAATAGACTGTATACTGTAATAGACTGTATACTGTAATAGACTGAGTATACTGTAATAGACTGAGTATACTGTAATAGACTGTGTGTACTGTAATAGACTGTGTGTACTGTAATAGACTGTGTACTGTAATAGACTGTGTATACTGTAATAGACTGAGTATACTGTAATAGACTGTGTATACTGTAATAGACTGTGTATACTGTAATAGACTGAGTATACTGTAATAGACTGTGTATACTGTAATAGACTGTGTATACTGTAATAGACTGTGTATACTGTAATAGACTGTGTATACTGTAATAGACTGTGTATACTGTAATAGACTGTATACTGTAATAGACTGAGTATACTGTAATAGACTGTGTGTACTGTAATAGACTGTGTGTACTGTAATAGACTGTGTGTACTGTAATAGACTGTGTGTACTGTAATAGACTGTGTGTACTGTAATAGACTGTGTGTACTGTAATAGACTGTATATACGGTAATAGACTGAGTATACTGTAATAGACTGTGTATACTGTAATAGACTGTGTATACTGTAATAGACTGAGTATACTGTAATATACTGTGTATACTGTAATAGACTGAGTATACTGTAATAGACAGTGTATACTGTAATAGACTGAGTATACTGTAATAGACTGAGTATACTGTAATAGACTGTGTATACTGTAATAGACTAACGTTGGCTGTCCTCTTCAAAATAAAAAAAAAATCTTAATTTCCTCAAGATGCATCACACAACTGATATAGGATTATTATTCATTATTATAATCATTAATAAGCACTAAACCCACAAGGGTCATACAGCACTGTGATATAGGAATAAGTATTATGGTCAACAATGTTTATGCAGGACATTTCATGGTTGAGTGTAAAACGAAAGCCTGTAATTGTTTTACATGATGGTAGGATTGCTGGTGTCTTTTTTCTGTCTCATAAACATGCAAGATTTCAGGTATGTCTTGTTACTTCTACTTACACTTAGGTCACACTACACATTCATGTACAAGCATATATATACACACCCCTCTGGGCTTTCTTCTATTTTCTTACTAGTTCTTGTTCTTATTTCCTCTTATCTCCATGGGGAAGTGGAACAGAATTCTTCCTCCATAAGCCATGCGTGTCGTAAGAGTCGACTAAAATGCCAAGAGCAAGGGGCTAGTAACCCCTTCTCCTGTATACATTACTAAAGTTAAAAAGAGAAACTTTTGTTTTTCTCTTTGGGCCACCCCGCCTTGGTGGGAAGTGGCCGATTTGTTGAAAGAAAGATTTCATGGTTTTGTTTTTCAAGGGGTACTGCTAAACCCTAAGGGGTCACACAAACATGGTTGTGAGGAAAGAATTATAATAAAAAAGAAGTGCTAAACCTACAAGGGTCATACAGCGCTTGTGAGGAAGCAAGGGTCAATAATCCTGCCAGAGTGCAAAACATTTAAAAGGTTTTTCTTGTACACTAAGATAGTGTGGTCGTACCTCCCTGTATTGCATTCATGGGGGTGTGAGCCAACAGGGGTCATACAGTATCTGGGCATTCATATTTGATCCAAGGAAAGGAAGGGCAGGTCCAAGTCCTTGAAATAAGAGCCTCTCACCAAGATTGATGGAATGAATACATTGACTCCAGGCTGGGGGACTGATTACCTTAAACTTATCTTCCACCATTCTTCTCTGTACATATTGGACTGAAGAAGCCCCTGGCTGGTGAAACATTTCCACAAAGATTCTTGAATGTTGCACAAACGTCTCATTCTTCAACGTGTCAGTCTTCGTAACCATTTATATTACATCAAGAACTTTCTCTGAGGGACCAAGGTTTTGTTGGCTTAAATTTACATAACTTTTGTTAATATAACAAATTATTATCATGGGAGAGCTAAACCCGAAGGGATTATACAGCGCCTGTGTGGTGGGGGAGGGATGGATAACTCGGTCTCAATTCAGGGAACTGGAGAACAGATCCAATTCCTTAGATCAAGAACCCCTCACCAGCATTAAAATAGCAAAGTACGTATGAAAATGGCGTTTTATTTTCCAGCCGAGTTTCATGCACTGCCTCATTTATTATAATTAAGTTTATTTAGGTACAGGTACACATAAATACATTATTATAATTAAAACTAAGTGCTAAACCCACAGGGACACATAAGTACAATTATCATACATAGCAACACATACAATACTGAGACTGATGGGGAAATCAAACCTGACTTTTACCCAGCCTCCCGGGACACTAGATAAATTTTCAACACCTTTATCCCCAGTCAGTCGCAGTATTGTATTTCCTTAAACCCACTTTGCCATGTAAATGCATTAATAGGAACACGTGGGTAAATTACCTATTACCCAAAAGAGTAAAGGTGACTTATTTCCATTGGAAACTGATAAGCCCAATTCTTCAAAAATCTTAACATTTGTTTTGCTTTTCTAATTACATACTAGTTTTTGTATTGTATTTATGGGTGAGTTCTTCTGAGGAAAGAAACAGTCAGGATGGTTCAAGGGAGGGTAGCTTTAATTCAATGGATCAAGAGTCTTTCACCAGCATCAAAGCCCCCCCCCCTCCACTTGAATTATTACATTTACAGGGGAGTGCAAAACCCTTACGGGTCATACAGCACCTGGGGGAATGGAAGGCATTCAGACTATTCAAGGCACGAGGGACTGACACCTACCATCAAGGGTGACTGACTGACCATGTCACTACTACTGATAATGTTGGTAGACTAGACATTGGTCTGAAATTGTTAATGTTAGTTTAGTTTATTCACCTTTGTCGACGTATCTTCCAAGACAGTCTGGAAAGGCGTTTTAAGTGATTTGTTGAGTAGACTTTTGGCAACACAACCAAGACAATCTGGAAAGGCGTTCTAAGTGATTTGTTGAGTAGACTTTCGGCAACACAACCAACCACAGGGACTATAACCAGTATATGGGTAATTCAACATCTATTTCTTTGATTTTTTATTCATATTGTATATACAGTATTAATTTATAAAATAGTTTGTATAATATTCAGAAATAAAAGGTAACATACATATAGTAATAATCATTAGTGTACTAGAGCACAGATTCTGTTCACCGCACATCACTAAGACTCACGCATACACCACAATGTTTACATCCATTACATGGATAATGTAACATGTAGCTCATAATTCTTTGATTTGGATGCATATTTTATGTATCACTTACAGCTTTTTAACTAATAAAAAAGTATAAGACAGAATTATATTTCAAAACAGCCAAAAAAATTGGAAAATGTTTTAGTAACTAGAAAGTAGTGAAATTATTACTGGACAATGAAACAGTCCCCATGGAGAAGCAGGTTCAAGTCCTTCTTTTATAACCTGTGCTTATTTTTCTCTTCTTACATCATGGGGAAAAATTAACCCATATAGGTCATACAGTGCATATGGAATGAGATATTAGATTTGAATTAGATTTGATCTAAGGGGATGGAGGGAAGCTCCAGTTCCATAGATCAAGAACCCTTCGGTATTTCAATGCCTACCTTCTGAAGGGTGTGTGTGCTGTAGAAGGCAACTAATGTGCTTGGGAACAAGGGGCTAATTCCTAAACTTCTATTCACAACTAACCCACAAAATGGAGAGGAAAATAAGGCCATTAGTTATTTTACATACCTCTCTGTATAATAAAGAAGAAAATGCATGTTTAATCGACTTCAGGTCACCCTGGGTTACTATGGTTCATTCCAGGTCGCCTTGGATTATCTTGGCTCACTTGGCTGTCACTGTAAGTCACCCTGACTGGGTCATCCTGGGTCACCTTGGATGACCTAGGTCATGCTGGGTAACTCACTCTAGCTTGGGCATGAAATAACATGGAAGTAAAACCAAAACCAAAGTCTAGTAGTTACAAGCAGATTAGAGCAGATGGGATCACCTGGGAGTCCGATATATGCATAACAACTTAGCAACCCACTTTACGTTGTATTTAAGGCCTTCCTTGGAGAAGGTAAAGTGTCTGGCTGATAGACTTCTAGAGAAATCTTTTTAAATTAGAAAGATGTATGTATTACTGATGTGAATACCAGCTAAAATACAACTAATTAGAGAAAGATGGCAAAACATTTGGAAAATAAGAATCTGTTAAGTAAACTGGTGGCAAATCAGCAAACTCTTGTACAGTACAGTACAGCCCTTCGTAAATCTAATTTGAAAATACCAGAAATAAGATATGAAAGGTTAATTATTAGAATCGACGAAAATTGAGAAAATGAGGAGAAAACTATCACGGTATTACTGTAGTGAAGCTGCACAAGCTTCAGTACTAGCCCCAAAAGCAGGATTAATTCATATTAAACTTATAAAAAATAGATTAACATGTTTGCAGATGAAAAACTTTATGCATATGAATTTTTGCAGAAAGATTTCAATATCTTGCACAGGTACACAGTGATGATTAGATGCTGCATTTAATTGTAAAAGTGATTATTATTATTATTATAATCAAATAGAAGCGCTAAACCACAGGGGTTAATGTAAAAGTGATAAACTCTTAAACATTTATGAAGGGATTTAGGGAAACCAGTTAGTCAGACTCGAGTCCTGGAAGGGTGAAGTACAGTGCCTGCACTCTGAAGAAGGGGTGGGGATATTGCAGTTTGGAAGGGCATCTGAAGTGAAGTATCAGCGCACATTTGGCAAGACAGTGATGGAGTGAGTGATGGTGTAAATCGTTCTTTTTTTTTTTTTTGCCTTGGTGGGAGACGACCAGTGTGTTAAAAAATCTTAAAAAATATCAATAAAAGAAAAAAATCTTGGGTTAACTGTATTATTATATTCAAAGGGAAGTGCTAATCCTGTAGGGTTTATACATCAACTGTGGAATGGGAATTAATTTGGTTTGACTTGAGGAAGGGGAGGGCAGCTCCAATTCCTTGGATAAAGGGTCCATCACTAGCATCAAGGCATCCCCTTGAAGGAGATACGATTGAAAACAAAAAGAAAGCCTAGCAGTAAGTAGGTACCTGAATGTTAGTCGACTGTTATGGGTGGCATCCTGGGGGTGGTAGTATACCTTAAATAGGGCTAGACTTTGAAATGAGCTGAGGTAGGACAACAGATCTTAGCCTGTAAAACTGACGTGCAACAAAAAATTCACAAGATTCTGCAAATGGGAGAGAATCTTTGTTAATATTGCCAAATTCCAAGATAGCTTTCACACATTGAGAAGTAAATGCTAGAATTTCTTTACAATGTATTTTAGAACTAAATAAAACTATGTGACTGTACTGTATTATGGTGCTTGTAAATTAAGTGACTGTACTGTATTATGGTGCTTGTAAATTAAGTGACTGTACTGTATTATGGTGCTTGTAAATTAAGTGACTGTACTGTATTATGGTGCTTGTAAATTAAGTGACTGTACTGTATTATGGTGCTTGTAAATTAAGTGACTGTACTGCACTACAGTGCTTGTAAATTAAGTGACTGTACTGTATTATGGTGCTTGTAAATTAAGTGACTGTACTGCACTACAGTGCAGTAAATTAAGTGACTGTACTGTATTATGGTGCTTGTAAATTAAGTGACTGTACTGCATAACAGTGCTTGTAAATTAAGTGACTGTACTACACTACAGTGTTTGTAAATTAAGTAAATACTGTATTTGTAAATTAAGTAAATACTGTATTATGGTGCTTGTAAATTAAGTGACTGTACTGCACTACAGTGCTTGTAAATTAAGTGACTGTACTGCACTACAGTGCATGTAAATTAAGTGACTGTACTACAGTGCTTGTAAATTAAGTGACTGTACTGTATTATGGTGCTTGTAAATTAAGTGACTGTACTGCATAACAGTGCTTGTAAATTAAGTGACTGTACTACACTACAGTGTTTGTAAATTAAGTGACTGTACTGCTTGATGGTGCTTGTAAATTAAGTGACTGTACTGCATTACAGTGCTTGTAAATTAAGATAAATAACAGGAAAAAACAAAGGTGTACAAGATATAATCAATGAAACAAACACTTGAAAATTTCCGCATGGAAACATAAAAGATATAAACTACCATTTAAAAATATATAAAAAAAACCCAGCTAGGAAAGTATTTTTGGAACTAGTAACTGGAAAAACACAAGGTCACAACTTTGAATTAGGCACTGAAAGGGTAAGAAGGAGCTCACCAACTTTAGCTAAAAGAAGAAATGCTTTAATTCAATATAATATTTATACGTGCAAAAAATTATAATATACTTTAAAACTGAAACTTTCTTCATGTATTTTTTTTTATTTTTTACTTGTTTAGCCAAGTTTATACGTTGAGACGGTACTCAGCAATGCTTTACACAAATAACCCACACCGGAGAGTGAAACCTATGATGATGTTTCGGTCCAACATGGAGCATTTACAAGTCAGCGTGACTTGTAAATGTTCCAAGTCGGACTGAAATGTCGTCATGAGCTTCTCTCTCCTATCTCCGGGCTATTTGATATTGTTCCAGTAACGGTATTGTGCCTACATATTTTCTTCTTGGCAGAGTTTTAGTTCTATCATGAAGATGCGGAGAAGATAACAGTCTGTGCTTGGTACAGAATGGGAGATGGCTGGAATGGTACCCGAGAGGGGATAGTGCATTCTATAACCACTGGAAAGTAACATAATGTGTGATAAATAAATTAAGATGGGAGAGAACGAGTATGGATCTACTTGTGCAACTACACATGGGTAAAAATAGGTTATAACATACATCATTTATTATTGCAAGTGTGAAAGCAATTGTACCTCATAATATTTAAATATTGTCTCTATTCTGTATTAATAAATTTGTGCATAAATCAACATTATTTACACGATAAATAAACTTGTTTTCAGAATATATAAACATGCTTTCCTTAACCTTGTACTCAAGAATTATTTAATTTTCTTTTTTAATCTATGGGTATTAAGAGCCCAAATAGTAGAAGCAACTTTTCAGTATATATCACTGTACTGTCTCAGTAGCTTCCAATTATTTCCATATATACATTTTATTGCATAGATAACAGTAAGTTTCACATAGACTTTGCAGGACTATACATAAATCACATCATAAAAGAATGATAAGGTAGATTCAGCCATCAAATTGCTGATGTGGTGAACTAATATTATAATTTGTATTGTACAAACATAAGTAATAAAAATCTACACCTGACAAAGACTTCCACATGACTCAATCTTAATGGCACTGCAGTCATTTTTGTTCTACTTGATCATTCAGTAAAAAAAATACACTCAAAACCCAGCTTATTGCTCAGTCTTTTCAGTCAGTCTCTTAAGCAGAGGCTTCTTGTAGATCCAGTTATCTCCTACCAAGTGAAATAGCTTAGTTTCCCATTCAATAACATTGTCTTTACGGTATTTGGCTTCATCGCGCTGCTTCTGTTCCAGGGCACATTTGGCTGCTGTTGCTTGGTCTATTTGGTTGAACCTGTCAATATAAGAGGATTCTATAACAGTTACCTTTTTCTGGCACTCAAAGCAGATAGTTATACAAATACGTTACCATCATTCATTCAGTAGCTATCCTACCAGAAATGTACAGACACCACAGTTCAAATCACCCTCTGAACTGCAACATCCCCTTCCTTCAGAGTGCAGGCACTGTACCTCCCACCTCCAGGATTGAAGTCCAGCTAACTGGTTTCCCTGAATTCCTTCATAAATATTACCTTGCTCCAACAGCACCACTCCAATCAAACATACTCACAGAAGCCTGTTGGATGCTCAAGCCCTTACAACTCAAAACCTCCTTAACACCTCCCCCTTCCCCTTCAACTATTCCTGGAATCTTCCCAAGGTCTGGACACACACAACATCCTTAGACCTGGGTATTCCTTGAGAACCCCTCAGAAGGATTTTAAAAGCCCAGAAGTGTGTGTCCACACATTTGGGTCACCCTGTATATGGCAGGTCACCTTAAACTTACTTGAGTCCTGCAGTGACGTCTTTCCACATGAACCTTGACTCATTTTCAGATTGTTGGCTTATGGATTTAACATTCTTTTTCACGGTGCCCATACTCTGAGTGTCTACAAATATCTTGCTTTCCTGTGGAAAAAACTTAGTTTAGTGAAACACTCAACACTACATAAATGTTAAAAAAAAAAAAAACGTTTTAGAGCGGTTTGAGTGCTTTTCTGACAAAACTCATTTTTTAGCTAAAATACTTAGATTATCAAACTTTTAAATAGAATTTTTACTGCAATTGAAATTTATGGGAAAAGTATGCGAAATTTTATTACAGAGTAACTTATATGTTCAGAACTACTAAATGCCTCGAATGATGTAGTTGAAGTATTAGCAATAAAGATCGAGAATCAAAACCTGGTCATCGTGGTTGTATACAAGCCCCAGGATGCAACGTCCCAACAATTCCAGGAACAGCTTCTGAAAATTGACAGTGTCCGAAATCTTTCCGACCATACGAGTTAGAAGTTTGACTAGCCATTTGGAAAGGTTGTATGCAGCCGAGCCTACTGAACTTATAATAGGATGGACTGGGTTCCCTAGTTTATGGGTCTTAATTAATCATTATAACATGATTGTAAAAAAAACACGGATCAGGTGGGGGTTTGAACCCTTGGCGCTGTATGACTCTTGTCGGTTTAGTGCTTCATTTTTTATTACGTATAATAATAATTAAACCCAGTGGCAATGGCAAGTGAGTTTTAGGATTCACTCACTGTGGATTCAAACCCCCACCCATTACGTGGTTTGTTAGAATAATCAGTCTATTGAAAATCCCCCTGTTACTGTCTGAATACATTAAAAAAAAAATTCTAGTAACTAATTATCAGAAACACTACAAAAAAAATTATGCTGTAAATCTATTTTTCCTCTTAATTCATTTTATTTACAAGAAACAGTATTGAAGGGAAGTTGCAACATCGACCATTGCCCAAAAATGGGACCCCACGAACCTAGCTCTGCTCCCACAACTACAAATAGGTCATTAAAGACACAAAAGACTACAAAATCTCTTAAAGAATTATGGTTGTGACATTACTGCAGTGTGATAAATGTCTTCCTTTCTTTGAGCAATACAAAATGTGGTTTAAATCATTCATGAAAACTAAAGAAAAAGATTGTTCTGTATAAATAATGGAAGTGAAATTGTCAAAGTATTTTACACTGGATATATTACCTCATGGGGAAGTGGAACAGAATTCTTCCTCCGTAAGCCATGCGTGTCGTAAGAGGCGACTAAAATGTCAGGAGCAAGAAGCTAGTAACTCCTTCTCCTGTACATACATATTACTAAATTTAAAAGGAGAAACTTTCGCTTTTCCTTTTCGACCACCCCGCCTTGGTGGGACATGGTTGGTGTGTTGAAAGAAGAAGATATTCCCTCAGCAAGAAAGATCTATGCGAGATTTACATACAGCTAGAAACTGTAATACTTACCATCCCAGAGCTAGAAACTGTAATACACTGTCCCACAGCATACTGTAATACTTACACCATCTCGCAACTTGGATACCATGACTCCGTTCCACTCCCCTTCTACTGTTAGTATTGGCTTCTTCTCCCCTGGGCTGAATACTTCTGCTGATATTCTGTGTTTTTTCCCACCATAGAATGGCTGTAAACAGGATAATTCTTTTTACAAAGTTAACTGAAAAAATTGTATTCGAAAAATACAACAGTTTGATCTATTTTATGTATGCTGGTAGCCTTCAATGTCCATTAATTAAAAATGAATAAATATCACCTTTGCAATTTTTATCGGTGATGTAAATTTAGATTGTCCTTACCACCAATGATTGTAGAAGTGTAAACAATAAGTGAGAGAGAAATATTTACCAGTAGAAAATTCAAAGACAATATATACTGATGAACAATACTGAGAAGACAGTACACACATGCAAATATAGCCTCTCCTCACTTAACGACGGAGTTTCGTTCCTAAGATCATGTCGTTAAACGAATTCGTCGCTAAATGAGGAGCATACTATAATGGTAGTGAGTTTGTGTCAATCATCTTTGATATTGTTTTAATGTCACCTATGCATCATTTATAACATTTCTGGTATATTTTTAAATGTTTATACAGTAGTGTACTGTACAGTGGACCCCCCGACTTTCGAACATTCTTCATTCCAGAATGCTGTTCAAGTGCTGTTACCAAACAAATTTATTCCCATAAGGAATGATGTAAATTAGATTAGTCCATTTCAGACTCCCAAAAATACACTTATAAAAGTACTTACAATAATAAACTTACATAAAAGGGCAAGTTTGGAGTGTTCGAATAGCGAGGGTCCACTGTACAGTGGACCCCCGAGTTTCGTAAAAACTTCACTCCTGAAGTCTGCTCAAGTGCCATTACCGAACGAATTTACTACCTTAAGGAAAAATTTCACGTAGGTTAGTCTATTTCAGACCCCCAAAAATACACTTCCACAAGAACTTACAAAATTATACTTACATAATTGCACGATTTCCGGGGTATTCGTTAACCGAGGGTCCACTGTATATGGAAATAAACAGACTAGAGGAAATCAGCTATAATGTACATTATTTAGGAATGAATACATACTGGTCAGAGAACCCGTTGTAAGTCCGAGGCGTCGGTAAACGACTACATCGCTAAGTGAGGAGAGGCTGTATACCAAGATGTCATGCATAGCTCCACAAATACAATTATACTGAACCAAGTGAGAGACTACTTGTGGTTGGGGATCTCAAAACTAAAGTGGGTAAAAATGTTGTGTAGGGAGTAGAAGGTAAATTTGGGGTGCCAGGGGTAAATGAAAATGGGGAGCCTTTAATTATGTGTAGAAAGAGGTTTGGTAATAAGTAATACATATTTTATGAAAAAAGAGAATAAATAAGTATACAAAGTATGAAATAGCACTTAATGAAAGTAGTTTGTTAGAGTATGTATTGGTGGATAAAAGGTTGATGGGTAGGCTTCAGGATGTACATGTTTATAGAGAGGGCAACGGATATATTGGATCATTAACTTGTAGCTACAGTTAGAGTAAGAGGTAGATGGGACAAAAGGAAAATGGCAACAGCAAGTAAGAGAGAGGTGAAAGTGTATAAACTAAGGGAGGAGGAAGTTAGGGTGAGATATAAGCAACTATTGGCACAAAGGTGGGCTAGTGCAAGTATGGGTAGTGGGGGGGTTGAAGGGGGATGGGATAGTTTTAAAAATGCAGTATTAGAACGTGGGGCAGAAGTTTGTGGCTATAGGAGGGTGGGTGAAGGAGGAAAGAGGAGTGAGTGGTGGAATGTAAGAGAAGTGAATGCGAGGGTCTTGGCAAGAGGTGTGGGGTTAAAAGATAAAGAATCAAATACATAGTGGGAGTTGTCACAGTTGCTTTTTGCTGATGACACTGTGCTTTCGGGAGATTCTGAAGAGAAGTTGCAGAGATTGGTGGATGAATTTGGTAGGGTGTGTAAAAGAAGAAAATTGAAAGTGAATATAGGAAAGAGTAAGGTGATGAGGATAACAAAAAGATTAGATGACAAAAGATTGGATATCAGATTGGAGGGAGAGAGTATGGAGGAGGTGAATGTATTCAGATATTTGGGAGTGGACATGTCAGCAGATGGGTCTATGAAGGATGAGGTGAATCATAGAATTGATGAGGGGAAAAGGGTGAGTGGAGCACTTCGGAGTCTGTGGAGACAAAGAACGTTGTCCATGGAAGTAAAGAGGGAAATGTATGAGAGTATAGTTATACCAACACTCTTATATGGGTGTGAAGCATGGGTGATGAATGTTGCAATGAGGAGAAGGCTGGAGGCAGTGGAGATGTCATGTCTGAGGTTAATGTGTGGTGTGAATATAATGCAGAGAATTCGAAGTTTGGAAATTAGGAGGAGGTGCGGGATTACCAAAACTATTATCCAGAGAGCTGAGGAGGGGTTGTTGAGGTGGTTCGGACATGTAGAGAGAATGGAACGAGACAGAATGACTTCGAGAGTGTATAAATCTGTAGTGGAGGGAAGGCAGGGAAGGGGTCGGCCTAGGAAAGGTTGGAGGGAGGGGGTAAAGAAGGTTTTGTGTGGGAGGGGCTTGGACTTCCAGCAAGCATGTGTGAGTGTATTTGATAGGAGTGAATGGAGACAAATGGTTTTTAATACTTGACGTGCTGTTGGAGTGTGAGCAAAGTAACATTTATGAAGGGATTCAGGGAAACTGGCAGGCCGGACTTGAGTCCTGGAGATGAGAAGTACAGTGTCTGCACTCTGAAGGAGGGGTGTTAATGTTGCAGTTTTATAACTGTAGTGTAAAGCACCCCTCTGGCAAGACAGTGATGGAGTGAATGATGATGAAAGTTTTTCTTTTTCGGGCCACCCTGCCTTGGTGGAAATCGGTCGATGTGTTAATAATAATAATAATAATAATAAAAAAAAAAAGTAAAGGGTGTGATAAAAGAGAAAAAGGTACCTTATGAGAGGTTTTTACACAGCACAAGTGTTATAAGAAGAGCAGAGTATATGAAGAGTAAAAGAAAAGTGAAGAGAGTGGTGAGAGAGTGCAAATGATAGAGTGGGAGAGGCACTGTCAAGAAATTTTGCTGAAAAAAAAAAAAAAAAATTGGAGTGAGGTAAACAAGTTAAGAAAGCCTAGGGAACGAATAGATTTGTCAGTTAAAAACAGAGTAGGGGAGTTAGTAGATGGGGAGCTGGCGGTATTGGGTAGATGGCGGGAATATTTTGAGGAACTTTTAAATGTCGATGAAAAAAGGGAGGCGGTAATTTCATGCACTGGCCAGTGAGGTATAACATCTTTTAGGAGTGAAGAAGAGCAGGATGTGAGTGTGGGGGAGGTGCGTGAGGCATTACGTAGAATGAAAGGGGGTAAAGCAGCTGGAACTGACGGGATCATGACAGAAACGTTAAAAGCAGAGGGGGATATAGTGTTGGAGTGGTTGGTATTTTTGTTTAATAAATGTATGAAAGAGGGGAAGGTACCTAGGGATTGGCAGAGAGCATGTATAGTTCCTTTATATAAAGGAAAAGGGGACAAAAGAGATTGTAAAAATTATAGGGGAATAAGTTTACAGAGTCCTAGGTAGTAGGTTGGTAGACAGCAACCGCCCAGGGAGGTACTACCGTCCTGCCAAGTGAGTGTAAAACGAAAGCCTGTAATTGTTTTACATGATGGTAGGATTGCTGGTGTCTTTTTTCTGTCTCATAAACATGCAAGATTTCAGGTACGTCTTGTTACTTCTACTTACACTTAGGTCACACTACACCTGCATGTACAAGCATATACATATACCCCTCTGGGTTTTCTTCTATTTTCTTACTAGTTCTTGTTCTTGTGTATTTCCTCTTATCTCCATGAGAAAGTGGAACAGAATTCTTCCTACGTAAGCCATGCGTGTCGTAAGAGGCGACTAAAATGCCGGGAGCAAGGGGCTAGTAACCCCTTCTCCTGTATATATTACTAAATGTAAAAAGAGAAACTTTCGTTTTTCCTTTTGGGCCACCCCGCTTCGGTGGGAAACGGTCGACGTGTTGAAAGAAGAAGAAGAAGTTTACAGAGTATACCAAGTAAAGTGTACAGTAGGGTTATTATTGAAAGAATTAGAGGTAAGAGAGAGAGTAGGATTACAGATGAGCAAGGAGGCTTCAGAGTGGGTAGGGGATGTGTAGATCAAGCGTTTACATTGAAGCATATTTGTGAACATTATCTAGTTAAAGGTAGGGAAGTTTTCATTGCATTTATAGATTTAGAAAAGGCATATGATAGAGTGGATAGGGGAGCAATGTGGCAGATGTTGCAAGTGTATGGAATAGGTAGTAAGTTACTGAATGCTGAAAAGAGTTTTTATGAGGATAGTGAGGCTCAGGTTAAGGTGTGCAGGAGAGAGAGGGAGATCACTTCCCAGTAAAAGTAGGTCTTAGACAGGGATGTGTAATGTCACCATGGTTGTTTAATATGTTTATAGATGGGGTTGTAAAAGAAGTAAATGCTAGAGTGTTGGGGAGAGGGGTGGGATTAAATTATGGGGAATCAAATACAAAATGGGAGTTGACACAGTTACTTTTTGCTGATGTGATACTGTGCTTATGGGAGATTCTAAAGAAAAGTTGCAAAGGTTAGTGGACGAGTTTGGGAGGGTGTGTAAAAGTAGAAAGTTGAAAGTGAACATAGATAAGAGTAAGGTGATGAGGGTATCAAATGATTTAGATAAAGAAAAATTGGATCTCACATTGGAGAGAGGGAGTATGGAAGAAGTGAATGTTTTCAGATATTTGGGAGTTGACTTGTCAGTAGATGGGTTTATGAAGGATGAGGTTAACCACAGAATTGATGAAGGAAAAAAGGTGAGTGGTGTGTTGAGGTATCTGTGGAGACAAAAAATATTATTTATAGAGGCAAAGAAGGGAATGTACAAAAGTATAGTGGTACCAACACTCTTATATGGGTGTGAAGCTTGGGTTGTAAATGCTGCAGTGAGGAGGAGGCTGGAGGCAGTGGAGATGTCCTGTCTAAGGGCAATGTGTGGTGTAAATATTATGCAAAGAATTCAGAGTGTGGAAATTAGGAGGAGGTGTGGAGTTACTAAAAGTATTAATCAGAGGGCTGAAGAGGGGTTGTTGAGGTGGTTTGGTCATTTAGAGAGAATGGATCAAAGTAGAATGACTTGGAGAGCGTATAAATCTGTAGGGGAAGGAAGGCAGGGTAGGGGTTGTCCTCGAAAAGTTTGGAGGGAGGGGGTAAAGGAGGTTTTGTGGGTGAGGGCTAGGACTTCCAGCAAGTGAGCATGAGCGTGTTAGATACGAGTGAATGGAGATGAATGGTTTTTGGGACCTGACAAGCTGTTGGAGTGTGAGCAGGGTAATATTTTGTGAAGGGATTCAGGGAAACCGGTTAGTCGGACTCGAGTCCTGGAAATGGGAAGTACAATGCCTGCACTTTAAAGGAGGGGTTTGGGATATTGGCAGTTTGGAGGGACTTCTAAACTGTCATATCTGAGCGCCTTTGCAAAGACAGTGATTATGTATGAATGAGGTGAAAGTGTTGAATGATGATGAAATTTTTTTTCTTTCTTTTTGGGGATTTTGTTTCTTTTTGGGTCACCCTGCCTCGGTGGGAAATAGCCAACGTGTTAAAAAAAAAAATCATACATAACTATACACACACAATTATATTGAGATGTCATACATAACTCTATACATACAATTATACTGTAATGTCATACTTGACTACACACATACAATTACACTGAGTTGACATATATAGCTCCATACGTATGCATTGAAAATTATGATCTTCATTTCCATAAAAAATTAAAAATATACAAGACAATTTACCAATCTTACCTTAGTTAAGAATTCGACATTAGCATTATAACCAGTCTTGTTACATGTAATCTGACACGTGCCGCCAAGTTCAACCCAGGGAACTGTCAAGATTGATCTGTGGGTAAGAAGTTCATTACTAGCAGTGTTGGCACTAGACTCACAAAATTGTAATAACATGATTGCAAACAAACCATGGAACAGGTGGGGTTTGAACCCATGGCAAATGAGTGGTAAAACTCCAGGCCAGTGTGCTAAGCCACTGGGCTAGCTGGCTGCGATATGATTCATCCTCGGGAGGTTAGCATGGGCCACCACTGTGACCACAAATGCAAGTTTTGACAGGATTCAAACCCCACCCGTTCCATGGTTTTTTAGCACTAGTGTAGATTTAATGAACAATATGCTGTTTAGAGTGACATCTAAACTGTCTTATCTGCTTGCCTCTAGTAAGACAGAGCCTGGCCCATGGCCGGGCTCAGAGAGTAGATAAACTCTCGAAACTCTTCAAAGGTATATCAAATGTATGGTGAAAGTGTTTCTTTTTCGTGTTACCCTACCTTGGTGGGAGAAGGCCAGTTAAAATTTATTCCTAATAAAAGTCAACAGCTCAATAACCAAAAATTTTGGAAATTTCACTGACTGTCTATATACAAAACTCATACATAGGAGAAAAATTATGACGATGTTTCGATCCAATGGTCTAAGTCGGACTGAAGCATGGTTATAAGCTTCTTCCTTCTCTGATGTGTGGGTTATTTGTGTATTGTTCCAGTCACGGTATTGTGACTTTTGTTCTTAACTGACTGTCTAATAATACTCATCAACAAATGACTGGGAAAAAACTGATACTGAGGCCTGGTCACAGACCGGGCTGCGGGGGCGTTGACCCCCGAAACCCTCTCCGGGTATTTCAGTTACCTTTCTTCCTTCATCTGAGATAATTACATATTTTTAATCATCTTAACTTGAACTTACAAAATTCAGTGGAAATGAAGTTTATTCATATAACCAATAATATAAAAAGTTATAACTGAAAAGGACCTGATGATATAGCATCATGCATTTTATAACCATGTGCAGCCTTAAAAGCTTTGGATATTTTGAGAGGAATTTTGTGACAAGAGGCTAAACTAACTTATACAGGTGGGCCCCACTTTACAGCGCTTTACTTCACAGTGTTTTGCTAATACAGCATTTTTTTAATTATACCGATTCTTCATTTATTACAGCTACTTGCAATAAATACATTCACCAATCACTATAAGCTAAGTATGAAAATATTTTAATGTAAGTAATGTGTGTACTGTATAAGCCTATCTCTATTGCTCATTTAATATGATAGTGTAAACATGTTACCAGGCTTAAATATGCATTGGAAAAATAAATAAAAAGAAAGCACCCCATCCCCGGTGAGCTGTAACCCAGAACCTAACCTGGTGTATAAGTGGAGCCCTACAGTAGCTCGGAACCTAACATGCTGAATAAGTAGGGCCCTAAAGTAGCCCAAATCCTAACCTGCTGCATAAGTGGGGCCCTACAGTAGCCTGGAACCTAACTTGCTTTATAAATAGGGCCCTACAGTAGCCCGAAACCTAACCTGCTGTATTACTGGGGCCTTACAGTAGCCCGGAACCTAACCTGCTTTATAAGTAGGGCCCTACAGTAGCCTTAAACCTAACCTGCTGTATTACTGGGGCCTACAGTAGCCCAAAACCTAACCTGCTGTATAAGTGGGGCCCTATAGTACCTACAAAAACAGTGTTTCACTGATAAGCACTGAAAAATACCGAGGACATGAAACATATTGAGAGAAATAAAATGCTATCAAACCATTCAATTTCTGATGAGCAAGGACTCAATATGGAATACCTACCTGCCATAACCACTGGGGAAGTTTAGAATGTATTCCTCATCGTGATCAATGAGCGACACGCAACCCTGCCCAATGTTGTTGACACAGATGGAGAGACCCAGGAACTTGGACTTGGTCCAGATATGACCACAGAAGGAGATCCTCTTGTCCTTGTGCTCAGCATAGAAGGCAGATATGGGGGGATGATGGGACACTTGTTCAGCAACAAAACACAGTTGATTACTTTCAGCCCAGGGGATTGGGCCATCTTGTATGTCTACTCCTTTTGTATTCACACCAGGAACCTCCCAATAACATCTAAATTGGTAAAATAGTCTTAATATCTCACTTCGGTAAAACCATTAAATAATATCAAATACTACGAATATCTATGCATCTCTGGCAAGACAGTGATAGTGTGAATGATGGTGAAAGTGTTTAATGATGATTCACTCAATATACACCAAAAAAGAAAAGAGACAACAAGTCCTTGCCTAAAGACTTCACCCAAAATTGGATTGTAGGGTTTTCTGGCGACTTCACTCTTACGTCCGGCATGAAAGGCCGAGAGATACCACTTAACAACTTGCACCATGCGATCCTGAGGGGTCGTCATGTCCGCAATGCTGAAATAAATGAAAGATGCCATTATTCCAGTCTTGAAGAAATATATGAAGGAAATTTTTAAATGGAGTAAATAAATAAGCACAAGAAACATTCTGAATACCACACCAGTTATGATGTTCTACACGTATTGCTATTTTATAATGTTGAAAAAAGGATCTCGATGGGAAAGAGGAGAAGAATCCTTCAAGAATTCTTCCTCCATAAGCCATGCATGTTGTAAAAGGTGACTAAAATGCCGGGAGCAAAGGGCTAGTAACCCCTTTTCCTGTACAAATTACTTAATGTAAAAAAGAAAAACTTTTAGTTTTAATTAAAGGAAAAACTTTTGTTTTTCTTAAAAAACTTGTTTTTCTTTTTAGGTCACTCTGCCTCGGTGGGAGATGGCCAGTATATGTTGAAAAAAATCTTAATGGCATTCCAGAGAAAGAAAAAATAATTGTTATAAAAAAGTATAATGACAATCATATAAGTGATGTTTTAACGCTTTAAGAAATGTCATCACCTGCAGAAGAGATCAGGGTGAGCAAAGAAGTCAGCATACATCTCCAACAAGGACCGTCTTTCAAGGATGAATGTTGGAAGCACAACTTTGGTCAAGTCCATCCCAATTTTGACCTAAGGATAAATTTAAACCATGTCAAAACCCACTGCTTAAGACTCCATTCAGATTCAGCAATGTCTAGTGTACACCTTGTCTTTTGACTTTGTAAACTACCGGTAGTACAGCCTCTCCTCATTAAGCGAAGTACAGTGGTACCCCGACTTACAATATTTTTTCATTCTAGAATGCTGTTCAAGTGCCATTACCAAACGAATTTATCTCCATAAGAAATGATGTAAAATAGACTAGTCCTTTTAGACCCCCAAAATTACACTTACAAAAGCATTTAAAAAAATCAACTTACATAAAAGGGTGTGTTTGGGGACCATCGTAAGTCGGGGTACCACTGTACTCGTTTACCATCCACTCGGACTTATGACTGGCTCTCCAACCAGCATGCATACCTAAATAATGTATATTAGAGCTGATTTCCTCTATTCTGTTTATTACAATATAGAGTACACTACTGTATAAACATTTAAAATTATACTATTTTATTTTTTATTAACACATCGGCCTATTCCCACCAAGGCAGGGTGGCCCAAAAAAGAAAAACTTTCATCATCATTCACTCCATTACTGTCTTGCCAGAGGGGGGCTTTACACTACAGTTATAAAACTGCAACATTAACACCCCTCCTTCAGAGTGCAGATACTGTACTTCCCATCTCCAGGACTCAAGTCCGGCCTGCCGGTTTCCCTGAATCCCTTCATAAATGTTACTTCTTCATTTACTAAAAAAGAGAAGAAAAATATACTAAAAATGTAATAAATGGTGCAAAGGTGACATTAAAAAAAATATCTCAAGATGGTTGACACAAACCCACTACCAGTACAGTATGCTCCTCGCTTAACGACCAATTTGCTTATCGACCTACTCTTAGGAATGGAACCCCGTCATTAAGTGAGGAGAGGCTGAAATAAATAAATGTCTTTATTGGTGCATTCAGAATTTCAATCTGGGTGGGAAGGGAGCTTAAAAATCATAAGACACTGAAAAAAAAACAAAGAAATAATTTTTAAAAAATATGATTGTTGGTATGAATGTTAAATTTATTAAACTATTATACTTTTGTGGTCACTAGTCAATTTAATTAAGTGAAAATTAGCCCTTAATTAAAATAACATATTTGTCTCCAAGGGTCTACATCCCCAATTAGCTTTCCCGTGGCTGTGCACCGCCACTATCTGTGACTCAACACCACTTCCATACCTCTATTAAAAACACACACTTCCTTAAATAATAATTTGGGTAACACTTTGCTCCATCCTGAACTGAAGCAGCGGCAGCGGCAGTGGCACCCAAGCTCTGTTATTTTCTTCTCCAGCCAGAACCCACCAACGCTTCTATGATGGCCTAATTGCAGAACTGCTGCACTAACGCACCTAGAACCCAGAATGACTCAAGAATATCAACAGTAAGACCACCTACTCGAAAAATTATCGATCCAAGTGGAGAGTGCCATTCAAACCCAAAACACAGCCCGCTGCCAGACGAGAACCCACAACAAGCTCTGAGCAACTATAGCTTCTACGTCCTATCTACAACATCCCCTGTACTACTATGAGACCTAATAACAGAAGAAGCAACAAAAGAACAGCAAGAAATCACCAAGAACTCGACTATTTCACTTGACTACCCAGCAGGACGCAGGTGCATCATCCACCCCCCCACCACCACCCCAGGCAACACGTCAACAAACACAATGGCTGACTCTCCCTCTCCCTCACCCTACTCAACCACCACCCAATACGACGGGACAGCAACAACACCAATCATGACTGAATCTCCCTCAAACCACACTGCCTTCAAAGGATTTGATCCATCTGAAACGATCTCAGGTATGACAAATGATCCTGTCACTCTTAAGTCATACATCACCACCTTAACTGAGGAAAACATGAATCTTTGTACAACACTATCTAAGCATGAAACTAAGTTAGCCCACCTTGAAAGCAAGATCCTAAGCTTTGAACAGAAGTTTACATCAGCTGGAATGGCTGATTTTGGAAAGACCCTCCAATCAGTCATAGCCAGCCATACAGAGCAAATAACATCCCTAAACACGAAGGTTGAAGATGCTGTCAAGAACTGGAAGACCAACATGGATACCCAGCTGACTGACTATTTTTCTAACCAAGAAGATAAAACTGAGCAAGATAAGTTATCTAAAGCAGTAATAATTAGCAGTGCACTCTTTCCAAGTGGCATAAATCATACCAACTGCAAAGATGCTGCTCTTCAGACCATAAAAGACCACTTAAATGTAGTAGTACCAGCATCAGAGATAACAGAATCACGATTACTTGGCACACAAGGTAGAAAAAAGAGTGTTATGCTTAGATTTCACATGATAGACAGTAAAACCGATCTGATTAAAACATCAATTAGTGCAAAAAAAGATCTTTATGTAAATGAGTGTCTCACAAAAAAATGTCAGAACCTCCTATACAGAGTAAGAAAGCTTAAACATGAGAATAATGACAAAATCTACCAGTGCTTCACACGGGATGGGAAAATCCTAGTTAAGAAATCAAATGTAGGCCGTGCTTACTATATCACGAATGAAAATGAACTGTCCAACTTCCTTCGAGATGCTAACCTTACAGAGACTGATCAACTTCAATGACCTAATCCTTAGTCTGCGTTAGTGCAACAATTGTACTAGTAACTGCAACCTCACTATCTTATATTTCTCACAAAACTGATTGTATATTAATGTAATTAACTTCAAAATTGTATATTAATGTAATTAACTTCATATTTGTTCTAATAACTGCTACCTCACTATATTAAATTTCCCACTAAATATGATTGTATAACCTATTTTTTATTACAGTGGTACCTCGAGTTACGATATTTTTTCGTTCGAGAATGCTGTTCAAGTGCCATTACCAAACGAATTTATCCCCATAAGGAATAATGTAAAATAGACTAGTCCTTTTACACCCCCAAAAATATACTTACAAAAGCATTTAAAAAAATAAACTGACATAAAAGGGCGATTTTGGGGACCATCGTAACTCGAGGTACCACTGTATATATATATATCTTTTTCCTTATCTGTAACCATTTATTTTTCTTTTTTATTTTTAATACATATTTATCATTACCATTTCCCAACCTTAACTATTTACAGTATTAGTAATTACTTTTTACTTGAAATTTTAATTATAACCTTTTTACTATTTTTTATATTCTTATAATCAAACAACTACCTCATTGTGTATGTGACTTATTTTATATTTCTCTTATAAGCAACTACCAAATAAGTGCAATTTTTTACTTATATTTTTAAATACCTTTTTACCATAAGCAAATTTCAGTCACTTTATTTGCTTAATTGTATTCTTATATTCAAACAACTATCTCATTGTGTATGTGACTTACTTTATATTTCCTTTATAAGCAACTACCTTTATAAGCAAGCTGAAGGGGGTAGGCGAGTTTCAGTGGGGAGAAATAAATGGGATTAAGTCAGGAGTATCTGAGAGAGTTAGAGCTAAGGAAGGGGTAGCAATAATGTTGAAGGATCAGTTATGGAAGAGGAAGAGGGAATATAAATGTGTAAATTCACGGATTATGTGGATTAAAATAAGGGTCGGATGCGAAAAGTGGGTCATAATAAGCGTGTATGCACCTGGAGAAGAGAGGAGTGTAGAGGAGAGAGAGAGAGATTTTGGGAGATGTTAAGCGAATGTATAGGAACTTTTGAACCAAGTGAGAGAGTAATTGTGGTAGGGGACCTAAATGCTAAAGTAGGAGAAACATGTAGAGAGGGTGTGGTAGGTAAGTTTGGGGTGCCAGGTGTAAATGATAATGGGAGCCCTTTGATTGAACTTTGTATAGAAAGGGGTTTAGTTATAGGTAATACATATTTTAAGAAAAAGAGGATAAATAAGTATACAAGATATGATGTAGGGCGTAATCACAGTAGTTTGTTGGACTATGTATTGGTAGATAAAAGACTGTTGAGTAGACTTCAGGATGTACATGTTTATAGAGGGGCCACAGATATATCAGATCACTTTTTAGTTATAGCTACAGTGGGAGTAAAAGGTAGATGGGATACAAGGAAAATAGAAGCAGTAAGTAAGAGAGAGGTGAAGGTTTATAAACTAAAAGAGGCGGCAGTTAGGGTAAGATATAAACAACTATTGGAGGATAGATGGGCTAGTGAGAGTGTAGGCAATGGGGTCGAAGATGTATGAGGTAGATTTAAAAATGTAGTGTTAGAGTGTTCAGGAGAAGTTTGTGGTTACAGGTGAGTGGGTGCGGGAGGGAAGAAGAGCGATTGGTGTAATGATGATGTAAAGAGAAAAAGTTAGCATATGAGAGGTTTATACAAAGTAGAAGTGATGCAAGGAGGGAAGAGTATATGCCTGTGAAGCAATGTAAAAAGAGAGCAAATGAGAGAGTAGGTGAGATGTTATCAACAAATTTTGTTGAAAATAAGAAAAAGTTTTGGAGTGAGATTAATAAGTTGAGAAAGCCTAGGGAACAAATGGATTTGACAGTTAAAAATAGGAGAGGAGAGTTATTAAATGGAGAGTTAGAGGTATCGGGAAGATGGAGGGAATATTTTGAGGAGTTGTTAAATGTTGATGAAGATAGGGAAGCTGTGATTTCGTGTATAGGGCAAGGAGGAATAACATCTTGTAGGAGTGTTGAAGAGCCAGTTGTGAGTGTGGGGGAAGTTCGTGAGGCAGTGGGTAGAATGAAAGGGGGTAAGGCAGCTGGGATTGATGGGATAAAGATAGAAATGTTAAAAGCAGGTGGGGATATAGTTTTGGAGTGGTTAGTGCTATTATTTAATAAATGTATGGAAGAGGGCAAGGTACCTAGGGATTGGCAGAGAGCGTGTATTGTTCCTCTGTATAAAGGCAAAGGGGACAAAAGAGAGTGCAAAAATTATAGGGGAATAAGTCTGTTGAGTGTACCTGGTAAAGTGTATGGTAGAGATATTATTGAAAGAATTAAGAGTAAGACAGAAAGCAGGATAGCAGATGAACAAGGGGGCTTTAGGAAAGGTAGGGGGTGTGTAGACCAAGTGTTTACAGTGAAACATATAGGTGAACAGTATTTGGATAAGGGTAAAGAGGTTTTTGTGGCATTTATGGATTTGGAAAAGGCGTATGATAGGGTGGATAGGGGGGCAATGTGGCAGATGTTGCAGGTGTATGGAATAGGAGGTAGGTTACTGAAAGCAGTGAAGAGTTTTTATGAGGATAGTGAGGCTCAAGTTAGAGGGGTAGGAGGGAAGGGACTATTTCCCAGTAAAAGTGGGCCTTAGACAAGGATGTGTGATGTCACTGTGGTTGTTCAATATATTTATAGATGGGGTTGTAAGAGAAGTGAATGTGAGGGTCTTGGCAAGAGGTGTGGGGTTAAAAGATAAAGAATCAAATACAAAGTGGGAGTTGTCACAATTGCTTTTTGCTGATGTCACTGTGCTTTTGGGAGATTCTGAAGAGAAGTTGCAGAGGTTGGTGGATGAATTTGGTAGGGTGTGTAAAAGAAGAAAATTGAAAGTGAATATAGGAAAGAGTAAGGTGATGAGGATAACAAAAAGATTAGGTGACGAAAGATTGGATATCAGATTGGAGGGAGAGAGTATGGAGGAGGTGAATGTATTCAGATATTTGGGAGTGGACATGTCAGCAGATGGGTCTATGAAGGATGAGGTGAATCATAAAATTGATGAAAGAAAAAGGGTGAGTGGAGCACTTCGGAGTCTGTGGAGACAAAGAACTTTGTCCATGGAAGTAAAGAAGGGAATGTATGAGAGTATAGTTATACCAACACTCTTATATGGGTGTGAAGCATGGGTGATGAATGTTGCAACAAGGAGAAGGCTGGAGGCAGTGGAGATGTCATGTCTGAGGTCAATGTGTGGTGTGAATATAATGCAGAGAATTCGGAGTTTGGAAATTAGGAGGAGGTGGGATTACCAAAACTATTATCCAGAGAGCTGAGGAGGGTTGTTGAGGTGGTTCGGACATGTAGAAGAATGAAACGAGACAGAATAACTTCGAGGTGTATAAATCTGTAGTGGAGGGAAGGCGGGGTAGGGGTCGGCCTAGGAAAGGTTGGAGGGAGGTGGTAAAGGAAGTTTTGTGTGCGAGGGGCTTGGACTTCCAGCAAGCATGTGTGAGCGTATTTGATAGGAGTGAATGGAGACAAATGATTTTTAATACTTGACATGCTGTTGGAGTGTGAGCAAAGTAACATTTATGAAGGGATTCAGGGAAACCGGCAGGCCGGACTTGAGTCCTGGAGATGGGAAGTACAGTGTCTGCACTCTGAAGGAGGGGTGTTAATGTTGCAGTTTTATAACTGTAGTGTAAAGCACCCCTCTGGCAAGACAGTGATGGAGTGAATGATGATGAAGTTTTTTTTTCGGGCCACCCTGCCTTGGTGGGAATCGGCCGATGTGTTAATAAAAAAAAAAAAAAAAAAAAGCAACTACCTAATAAGTGCAATTATTTACTTATATTTTATAAATACCTTTTACCATTAGCCAATTTCAGTCACTTTATTTACTTAAAATTTGATCAAAACTATTTTTAATATTAGTCAAAACTATTTTTACTATTAGTTCAATAGCTCTTTGCATTCATTGACCTCTCCATATCAAACATTCCCAGCAAAGTAGAATAATCACTTAACGTAAAACCTGACTAATCAATTCAATGTAATGTATGAATGAACAAATGAATGAATGTAAAACCTGTTATGAATAATACATACTTAGCTAATTATTCCCACAACACTTACATTATAATGACCACGTAAACTAACTGCAATGCAATTAATTGTTTTAAATTGTTATCTCACTCAATTAGTTGCATTGATACAATTAATTGATATGTTCAACTTATATTCAAACTTCATAACTTAGATATGCAACTTTACTTATTTTATAAATTATCAACCATAACTTTTTATTATTTTATTATTATTATTGCTTTAATTTGTTTAATCTGATTTAATTAATTTTATAATGAAGACAAAAGTACAAAACTGTTTAAAAAATGTCATGTCTAAACTATGTTCAAATTTCATAGCTTAAATACTCACCTTTACTCATTGTATACTATCTACAAAAATTCTTACAATTTAGTTTTAAGTTAATTTTAAGTCTGCCCAAAATGCCCTGCATACTAGGGGCTTTTGGCATGTACACCTCATGTAATCTCAATAACCAAATGTAATTCTTTGTATCATGTCCAAATAAAAATATTATTATTATTATTATTATTATTATTATTATTATTATTATTATTATTATTATTATTATTATTATTATTATTGCCTTTCATAAACTAAAAGTTTCAACCAGTGCAATATTGAATCAAAATTTTTTTTTCCATATCAATTTAATACTAGTCATTGAAGTCATTCTAACCATTCATTAGCCAGTTCAATTAGTATATCATTACCATTATTCAAATATCCTATATCACTGTGAAAAATTACTGTAAACACTTGCTCATAATTGTATTAATCCATTAGTAAGTAAGACTTTAATCTAGTACCATATTATTAAGGTTAGCATAATCCATTGTTCTCAAGTCTAGTTATAGAATCACACTAAATCCTATGATTACAGGCATTGATCCTGATATAAACCTATTATTAAATGACTTAAATGATTCCAACAGCAACTGTAACTATTACACAGCAGATCAAGCAAAGACATTACTCAGAGCCAACAATAACTTAACTATCTTCAATTACAATGTTAGATCTTTGAGCAAACATTATGATGACCTCATAGCACTACTCCAATCCCTACAGACCAATATGTCAATCATCACACTCACTGAGACCTGGCTAAAGCCTGATACTACAGGTGTCTATGCCATCCCAGGTTACACAGCCATTCACAACTGTAGGACAGACCAGCGGAGGTGGAACAGCAATATATTATACAG